>VXBP01004446.1:1037390-1331523 GCA_013400115.1 Rhinopomastus cyanomelas
TATATTAAATAATTAAGATTAAATATTGGATTAAATATTTTAACTAAATTTTTAAAACTAAGTATGTTAAATTTAATACTCAGATTAAATATTTTAAGTTAGATTTTAAAATTTCAATGCTTTAACTAAATATTGGAAATTACTTGATTAAATATTTTAAATTAGTCTACTAAATATTTAAAAATATTTTGTTAAATAATTTTAAGTATTGTTATTAAAATTTTCAAGCATTTTAAAAAATTAGATTTAAATGTATTTATTTGAAGAGAGCTGTAGGTGTGAACACCCCCTCCTCCTTTCCCTGCCCCCCGCCCGGATCTAGGAGATCCTGAGGACAGGCTGTGTGCAAAGCTGAACCGCAGCGCTGTCTGTGCAGCCAAAAGATGCTGCTGCTGCTGCTGCTCCGAAGGGTTTCTTCCTGCTCTCCGCTACTTAAGCCACGGGAAGGCAGGGAGCCGGCTGGGTTCCTTCCCCGGCGGTAATTACTTCAGCGGCGCTCCGAGCAATTAGCGCGGGGCCGTTTGCGCTGGAGCGGGGGCTCAGCCGTGGCGAGAGGCAGGCGAGGTCCCGCGCGGTGCGGGCTGCCGGGCAGGCACCTCCCGCGCACAATAGAGAGCAGCCGCTCCGGTGCGTGCGGTGCTCCCCGCAGCCCTTGTCTGTGGCCGGCTCCGTGGCGGTTCCCGAGCCCCGCGCTGCCCGCCCGAGCGGCCGCGGCGCCGGCTCTCGCTGAAGCCTTATTACTCTTAAAAGAGCAATTTGGTTGGTGGCGCGGCTGTTAGGACCAGGCAGGCAGGCTCAGAGCTGTCAGTGCAGCTGCCTCTCATCCTCTCCTTCACCACCCCGACATCTCTCCTGCCGGACACAAGCACCACTGTTTTTATCCTTTTCAATCAAGCTCACGCTGCAAGCCGAGGAATATATTCCCCCAGAAGCCCGAGTGAGGAGCAGGAATTGTTTCGTAGCTCCTGTAGTAGCAGCAGCAGTGCCGGCTGCATGTTGTGTGGGAGAAGCTGGATCAGTGAGAAATGTGCCTTTCCTCGGGGCTACATCGCTGAGATATTACTTCAGCGTCCAAGGAGAGCGGAGCTGCTCCTCGCTCTGATTTTTCTATGATTAATCACTCCTTAAGCAAACAGAGAGCAGGGGTGGGGGGGAAGATGTAAAGGTTCTAGTTATATTATTATATAATTTTTTTTTACATAACTTGTGGAAATGTTATCGTCGGCGAAACGGAGGCGAATCACTATGTTTGAACTTCTCCTCGTTTTAATGTTGCTCCTCTCTGGACCAACCCTGAGCAAGCTTAGCAGGACCAAAGGCAAACACTGGAAGGGGGGTAAGTGGCAAGAAAAAGTTTTGTGGTGGATGCTCGGGTGAGATGCGCAAGAGCTGTGTTGGAGGTGACCTGAGGAGACTACCTGTGCTGGTTGGAGTGACTCAGGTTGCAGGTTGCCACGGGGGCTTGCAGGAGGGCGCTGGAAGGGAGCGTGGAGCTGGATTTGTTCTCTGGTTAGTTTGCTCGGCTGGCTCTGGAAGGCTTGACCCTGCGTCCCTTGCAGCAACCGCACTGTGCGTCGTGTTATTAGCTGAAGAAGCTTTAAGGCCTCTAGCTGCTGTTTGGAACCCAGCACTGCTTTGGACTGTGAGAATTTGGGTTGGTCTTCTCATTGTGGAGACTCTGGGACAGGTGCCTGTGGCTCTGTTGCGAGAGATGGTGCCTCCGTCGTAGGGGGTTATGCTGTTGGATGAAGGAAGGAGGGAGAGGGCAAGCAGGCAAGCAGCCTGTTTTGGGGGCAGGATGCAGTGGAGTATGTGGCAAAAGGGACTAGACAGGCATTTCCCCCCCCAGTACATGGCTGTGGTGAAGTGCACTGCCAGCAGCACTAATTGCCTGCCTGCCTGTGTCAGTGGTGATGTGTTAATAAAGATAAATTGCATTAGCTTTATTAAAGAAAAGATGCTGCGCCGAGCAAACACGGAGCATTTCCGAAGGCAGCAATGCTTTTTCCTCTGCTGAGAGAAACTCCTGACAGCACTGGCCCTCTGCGCGCTGCGCAGGGCTCGCTGGACGTGCCTTGTCCTAAAGTTCCTCTTGGCTGGCTTCCTCGCGTGGCTTTTGCGTGTGGAAAGCACAGGTTATCCAGTGCCCGGTGGGTATCGTCACGCCGTCATGTGCTGCGTAGGACACACAGGATACAGACAGTGTAATGTTGTTAAGATATGATATAACCGTCTGATATTAGAGATAATATGCATAATACATGCGTATGCATAATGCATATCAGGTACATAACGCATATCTCATACGTAATACGTATATTATTATAATGTGCTACAATACAATGATGTTGTATCTTATACATAATGTATACATAATGCATGTCATATTGTATTATTATTACATAACATAGTGTTATAATATTATTATACCTGGAAGTGTTCTTGTGCAGCTTGGTCCAGGGGATCCTGCATTGGCAGGGGGATTGGACTGGATGATCTTTCGAGGTTCCTTCCAATCCCTAATGATTCTATGATCTTTCCAGGTCCCTTCCAATCCCTAATGATTCTATCCTGCTGTGAAAGGGGGATTGAATTAGATGATCTTTCGGGGTCCCTTCCAATCCCTAATGATTCTATGAGCCTAGATACTATGTGTTATATATAATATACATGATAGATATAACATCATACTCTTATAGCATCATATTATAATGGAAGAGCTCCGCACAAGCGGTGCCTCATCAGTATTTGGACTGAGGGACTGTGCACTGTAGATGGCTGCTTGTTTGTTGATTGGTGACACCCCAGGATTTTCTTTCCTCCTTGTTGTTCCCCCCTGACAAGTGTTGCCAGAGCCCTGGTGTGTTTATCACAGCTTTAACAGCGCTTTGGGTTCTTCCCTGTTGTCAGACTGTGATCGGAGGTCAAAGTGTAGTGTCAACATTAAGAAGTTGTTTCAATAATTTATTGCAGCGTCGCAGCAGGAGGCTCCTCCCTCCTCATTCCCTTTTGCTGCGTTTAAAGGTGTCGCAGCTCCCTCCACCTCCTGCATCTTCAAGGGAAAAGTTGACCTGGGCTCTCACTGCGGTGCAGTTACCGCTGGAAGCGGTCGCCGGGCCGTGTGAACCCCGCTGTCGCATGAACCCCGCGGTGGTGCTGCTGCTGCTGTGGGGAACCTCGGTGCAAACTGCAGGCTGCTGCTTACTCTGGGCAACGCAGCCTCTTCTCAGAGGCAAGCGAGTTAGGCAGATATGTCACTGTCAAGTTAGGGTTTTCATTTAAATAATTAATGTAAATTAATGTAATGAAATGCTGGAATGTAGAAGATGCTGGTAACTTTCTTCCCCCCCCGCCTATTTTCAATTAAGTCTGGTGAGTGAGAGGAGCCTTGCTTTAGTCTCTTACCCAGCCTCTGGTAGAGGCAAGGAGCTCGACTGGAGAGTTCTTCTGACGGGTCTAACCCCAGCCCTGGTGCTGACAGCAGAAAATACAACCTGAATGTGGGCTTTTGCTCTTCTCACCAGTGTTCTTTGCAGTTGAAACAAAACATAGGGGAGGCACCTGTTTAAGGAAGACTAAGGGGCAATTTGTCTTGTTTACTCAAGATCTTGAATCAGCCAAAAACAAGGCAAACCTGCTCTGCGGTAGTTTGTCCATGCTGAGGTGTTCCTGTGAGATGATGTTGAGACTTTCCTCTGGAAGTCTCAGCTTCCAGACGCGTCAGAATCTGTGTCGTACTGTCACATAGCCAGAGCATTTCTGACCTCTACCCTCCCTTTCTGCAAACGTTAAGGGTCAGCACTTGCTTCTGCATCAATGACGTGAGGGATCAGCTTTTTCTTCTGCGTCAGTCCCCAGCGTGATGGGGTTTTTGCTGGGGTGCACGTGGACCTAGTAGGGTTGCTCGGTGGAATGTTGACACGCAAACTTTTTCACTGGAGCACACTGGCAAGCCCACCCCAAACTGCAGAGAGAGATCCTCTCGCTTGTTCTTGAAGGGGTTCAGGACACGTGGGTACCAATTCCCAGCTAGATTGTGGGACAAAAGGTGGCTCTGGATGCACGCATCTGGAAAGGCATCGTATGGGCCATAATGTGGCTACACGGGTGGCTGTGGCCACAGTGGTTTTAGATCATCCCCTGAAGTTTTTCTGTACCACCGTTGTGCCAAGAGTCCTGTGAAGTACAACCATCTTTGAAAAGTGCTGTTCTTCTGTGTCAGTGTATTCCCTCAGCAGTCAGTCCAAGTGCAGGCTAATGAACATGGAAGCTGTTCTGGTATAATTTTTAAACAAGGCTGCTTCATGAAGCTACAGACTGACCTATCAGTTTCTGTGGAGTCGCTGTGCAGTTCTCTATAATTGTTCTTGAGACAGACAACTCTCCTCACCTCTGGTTTTCTCCTTGGAACTGACTCTCAAAAACAACCACCCCACACACAACTGAAGAGGTGCTGTGGGTTGAAACCACCACCAGTGTCAAATGGAGTGAAATGAGTCCTTCCCTGGTTGGAATGCAGGTTCCACACGAGCCTTGAACTGTCATTTATTAACTCCAGTGATGGAGATCAACTGAAGTTCGGAAGTACAAGTCAACTGGGTTTTCTTTTTCCCTTTGAACCGAAGTGACTGACTGTGGTTCGAGACTTTCATGAGGATTTATAATATGGAGCATTGTTAATGAAGTAAGCACCTGGGAAAAGAAGACTGAGTACACCTTTGAGCTGACCTAAAACTGGGGAGCGAGTCTCAAGTGCGCTGCCTGAATTGGTTTCTGCAGAGTTTTAACTCTGTCACACATTCTGGGGATGAAAAAGGAAATAGACTTGAGTTATTCTTCCCGGGGGGGTTGTGGAGTCTCCTTCTCTGGAGATGTTTAAGACCCTCCTGGATGTGTTTCTGTGCAACTTGGTCTAGGGATTGGACTGGCTGATCTTTTGAGGTCCCTTCCAGTCCCTAATGCTCTGTGTGATTCTCTGTGACCAGAGCTGGGGTTAGCAAACGTGAGTGATGCTCTTTCCCCAGTGGGGTATTTGCTCCCATTTCCTTTGTTCTTCACCAGAATAATTTCCCGTTTCAGGACTAAAAGCTGGATTTGATTTACTTAGGATCAAACTGGAGAGATAAGATGCAATCCCAGTGCAGCTACCCACAGATCTAGAGGAGGACGGTGCCTGCGCTTTCGGTCTGTAGGAGAGCGAAGCCATAATCTTTTTAATGACTAAATCAAAGTTTATTATGCGAGTGATCCAGCCTCATATTTCAGTTCCAATTTCAGCTCTATGGAGCTTAATCATTTTTATGGCAAAAGATAACTAGTGTGAGAAATCTTAGGTGCCGCTGGCTGGGTGTCGCTGCTCAGGGTGATGCAAAGCTGTGTGCGTGCGGCACTTTCGGCATCCCTGAGGGCTGGTCAGCACCTGTAGTATCTGGGATGCACGTAGCCAACAAGTGGTTTTGGAAAGGGTAATTCAGAACGAGCTCAGGCAATAAGATTCCTTCCTCCTGTGCAGAAAGCAGCTGCACTTTGGGCCTTCCAAGTTTGGAAGTAAAGGATTAGGCTGTTAATGTCATTGGAAGTGCATTGGAGGACTGCTGCTAGGTTCCTGGGAGCTCTGCACACGCAGACACCGCAGGAGCACGGACATTGGCATGCGGAGCCAGAGCTCTGCAGTGCCACCGCATCGAGCTGGGTGAGCACAGGGCCTTGAGGTTTGCTGCTGCTGCTGTAACGAGGGCTCTCTGCACAGCCACAAAGTCCTGCTCATCGACAGCGCTGTGAATAGGTGTTTAGATGTCTTGGCAGTCTCTCAGCAGCACCGCGCTCTTCCCCCGCGGGGAAACTCACACAGCCTGTCTCTCACAGCTAGTGAGATGGTGAGGAGAGATGGATGGGCACTTTGGAGGAGGGAAAGCAGGGAGGAGGCATCTACATGGACCCGGGTAGTGAGATGGTGAAGAGCAATGGATGGGGACTGGGGACTTTGAAGGAGAGAAAGGAGGAAAAGTATTTACATGAGGATTTTACTCCTGGCAACATGCTTTGCTTAGTTTTTATTCTTTGGGAAGTATGGTTCAGCATCTCGACTTATTTTCTTTCCAGTGCCCTTTGATGGGATGTTATTGCTTTTTAATTTTAAAGGAACATCATAATGAGTAAGAGTCCTCGACCCTTCAAATTTTGAAAGATGCTTTGTGTTTTATGTGCTCTCAGGTGTTCATAGCTGCTTCTTCACTTCTTAACCTTGCTTAAAGCCCAGTTTGAAGGGAGGCTGTGGTACAAAAGCCTGTGTGTGCGCTGCATGTACAGGTCATGTAGAGCCAGTGCCGTGTTGAGAACGCAGTGCGTTACGAATGCAAATGTACTTGATCAGTGTCTGTCTTTCCAATTCCATTTCTAAACAATGAAGATGGTAATTTTGTTTTATAGATAGTGCAGTTTGAGGCCCTAAATCAGTTTATCAGGACGCAGGTTTGATTCATGGGAAGGGCGGTTGCTAGCCCTGAATGTGTTCATAATCTCTTCAGCAGTGACTGATACGTCCCACAGCACTTACACTGCCTTAGCATATTGAGAAAGATCACCAGATGATCTATATAATTCATTGATCACCAGAAAAGCTGTAGACAGCCACCACAGGGTGAGGTTTTTCCTATGTATTCAGGAAGAAAAATGCTTGGAAGAATCATTTGCTGACCTTCCACGACAAGCTTCTTCCACAGATGATGTTATCTGGGGCTGAGTTAGTGTTTTATCCTGACTTTGAGGGTGGGCATGTGCACATGAGTAATGCTGAATTGGGTTTCAATTTGGCATTAGGATATGAAAAAATTACTGAAAAAGCTTTGTGTGAATGTTCCCAATTTATTCCTTTATTCATCTGCACACGTACGTTGTTTGTGAACCAATGACCACCTTCAAGACTGGTCCTTTTGGACTGTTGTTCTGCAGAGTGGGTTTGTACACATCTCCCTGATGAGGAGGGGCTGAGGGAGCTGGGTCTCTTGAGCTTGGAACAAAGGAGACTGAGGGGTGACCTCATTAATGTCGATAAATCTGTGAAGGGTTGGTGTCAGGAGGATGGAGCCGGTGTCACCTAATGATAGGACAAGGGGCAACAGGTGTGAGCTGCAACAGAGGAGGTTCCACATCAGTCTGAGAAGGACCTTCTTCCTGATGAGGGTGACAGAACACTGGAAGGGGCTGCCAAGGGGTTTGTGAAGTCTCCCTCTGTGGAGATGTTTCAAACCCACCCGGCCATGTTCTTGTGTGACTTCATCTAGCTGATCCTGCTGTGGCAGGGGGTTGGACTAGATGATCTTCCGAGGTCCCTTCCAATCCCTGATGTTCTGTGATCCTGTGAAGTCTACACACCCACTAATACGAAGCTTGTCATCCTGTAGTAATTTATGCTGTTAGTTTTCAAAACCACACAGATTTAGACTTTAGTAGTGTGACAGGTGCAGCCAGAGCTGCCAGGTAAGTGGCTCAAAACGCAAAGGAGGTGCCGCTTGTATCGATCGCTATAGATTCCCGTCTCATCTAACGGGATTTACATTCCTAATATGAACTTGTGTGGAAAAAGAAACGAGAACAGACAACAGACAGACAGTGCTGAGGCAGTCTGTGCTCGAAAATGTCTTGGAACTCCACGTTGCTCCCGTGAGCCGCTGCGTCCCTGGTTTCTCGGGCATCCAGCCGCATCCGTGTTTGTGCCGGGGCAGCGACGCTCGGGAGGGATGAGGACGGCGTCCTTCACTTCGCATTAAAGCGCGCAGCCCGGCCCTCGCCTCTGAGCGGTTTGAACTCGCAGCAATAAAAGTTTTAAGAGATAAGAAGCTTTTACTATTTCAGGGCTGCCATTAGCCTGAATAATGCATAAACATGGGGAAAGGTCTGAAGTCCTTTGGAGGATCACGCTGCAGCTTCAATTAAATTATACATCATTACCACAGCTGCCAAGCCGGGTGTGGGATTTTAGCCCCCGATCTCACTAAATGTTCTATGTGAACTGTCTTGTCCAATTCTTCTTCTTCTTCCTGGTTTTTTTTTCCTCCTAAGCAACAGTAGCACTCTTTGCAAAACCTAGTTGGAGGGATAAAGTGGAGGCTGAAGTTTGTTTAATCAGGAAAGAACGCTGAGATGTCAACAGTCAAGCACCGAGGGAGGAAGGAGGTCAGCTCTCTAGCCTTGAAAAACACTGGGGAGAAATCAGACACGATTAAGTCATGACATGCTCTGCTCCTTCTGAACCAGGATTGCGAGCACACCCTCTGTCTGCCGAGTGCCTTGAGGTGCAGCTCGGAGCTGATGAGGAAAAGCCCTTGTTCAAGCAGAATTTCTAGGTCTACCCACCAGGGATGTAAACACCCTCATGGCTGGCAGTGGCTTAGAAATGCGGTCGGGATGGGCGGTGGCTTTGTCCATCACGGAATCACAGGACGTTAGGGACCTCGAAAGATCATCCAGTCCAATCCCCCTGCCACAGCAGGATCACCTAGACCCAGTCACACAGGAACGTGTCCAGGTGGGTTTGAAGCTTCTCCAGTGAAGGAGACTTCACAAACCCCCCTGGGCAGCCCCTTCCAGCACCCTCACTGGGAAGAAGTTCCTTCTCCATCTGTGGGCTTTTCGGGCTTTGCAACTGAAAACTTTTCCTGCTGGCTTTGCCACGTTGCAGATGAATGTTTTATTGAATCTCTACACACACAGAAGCCTTCTGCCTCCCTGATAGATGTCAGCTAGCTATCGCTGCTCGGGTGGCTCTAGCGTAAATCCAGCGTATGCAGATCTGTTACCACACACTTAAGAAAACCATAATGGCTCGTCTTTTTATATAATTCCTGTAATATCCTCTAAAAGTATTAGAAATCGTCGGGTCAATTAATTACACCATTAATATCAGCAGTTTGCTTGTCTTCTCTGCCCTGGTGTTACGTTAACAGCCATTCTGTCATCAGTAGCCACGTATGGAAGTCTGCAATCACGGTGGCCTTGTAGGGTTTTGTGTGTGTGATGTTCGCTCTAGGATTATGCCCAGTGATTTGTGTGCTGAGCCTGCCATTGATCTCGAGGGACACTGAGCACCCAGATCAATGACACGTTGTGTGTTGAGCTTCTAGGGTAGTATTTTACCTGTGAAACTGCACGGGGCTCAGGAGCATCCCTGAGTCTCAAGCAGGACTGAAACACTCTGATCAAAATCTAGAGCTCCTTAAAAAAAGTAATGAGAAGCAGGCTGGTCAGGAATGTGTGAAGAGTTGTATCAAAAGTGCAAAACGAGAATCCACAGTGTCACAGGACATTAGGGATTGGAAGGGATCTGGAAAGATCATCCAGTCCAATCCCCAGAGCGGGATCCCCTAGATCAAGTCCCACGGGAACAGATCTAGGAGGGTTTTAAACGTCAGGGAAAACACCCTTAATGAGAGTTGTTTGTAAGATGTGTTTGTTGGGCTGGTCCTGACTTAGCAAACCTTTGCCTATTGACTTGCAGCCCATCACAGCCAGTGCCCAACCTCCTGCTGCTGGCTGACGCACAGCTCTTAGAGTTGCTCTGGCTTTGAGGTGGTCTGTGGTGTTCTGCAGAGTTGTGAAAGGGTGTGCAGTGTGGACTGTGGAGAAAGCACCCCGTACAGGTTAGCAGGTTGAGAGAGGTCCTAATCCACCTGAACTCCACCCAGGTGAGACTACATGGAGTGTTGTGTCCAGTTCTGTGCCCCCCGGTTCCAGAAGGACACAGAGCTGCTGGAGAGAGTCCAGCGCAGAGCCACAGAGATGATGGAGGGAGTGGAGCACCTCCCTGCTGAGGGAGCTGGGGCTCTGGAGCTGGGAGAAAAGGAGACTGAGGGGTGATCTAATTCATGTTTGTAAATATGTGAAGGGTGGGTGTCAGGAGGATGGAGCCGGGCTCTGCTCAGTGTCACCTAGTGATAGGACACGGGGCAGTGGGTGTGAGCTGGGACAGAGGAGGTTCTGCACCTTCTTCAATCACTTCTTCAAAATGACTGGTAGAATCTGTCCTCCAGCGCGTGGCTAATGCCCCTCCAAGCCGCCACGGTGCCGCTGCCTTCTGTGATCAGTGTGGGCCATAAATTTTGCGTGGGTAGAGAGGGAGCTGCAGCTCGAGCACTTGAAGTAGTTAGCAAGATGCTGCTCATGGGCGCTTCGCAGACGGGCGTCGTTGCCAAGATCCACGTGAGCCAGGTTGTTCAAGCCTGAGGAGCACGAAAGGGCAGCGCCCGCTGGAACCTGATTTTGGGCGAATGGAGTCCGCGGGCTCGTCGTGATATCGCACGTAAATGAAAACACCAAGTGTCATTGACTTGTCAGTGAAGAAGTAGCTCAGGCTTCGTAACAAATGGCTCAGGGATGTATATTTGGAAGCTCTGTGACATATTAAAGTAGTTTATGAGGCACAATTTGTTGTGGTGGTCTGCTCTGATTGATGGTGTGCTATCTGCCACCGCTTCGGCTGTTCTGGTGTGTTTGTAATAAATGTTCATTGTGAGACAGTGCTAAATGTGTTCCATCTAAATCATTCGTTACTTAGAGCAAGTTTCAGTGTGTGTGAATCAAAGGTTGTTTATACTTGCCTTTGAAAGGATTTATCATGCTCAAGCAGCTCTATCACGTCCGGTGGGGCAGCTGCGCAGCTAAATGCTCAGACCCTTCCAGCAGTGCCTGCTGGAAGCTGCATGGAAAGCTAAGCAGCAAGCAATGAGCTGTTGGATTCCTGCTTCTACAAGTGTGTTGTCTCTTCCGCTCCAGCATTCCTGTTTGGTTTTCTTTTTTCCTTGTATTTTTGCATTTGCAACCCAACCATCAGGAACTACCAGCAGCAGGCGATGAGGGATGAACCCTGTGATGGCTGCGACATGTCAGAGGCAGCACACCAGTGGGTGGGGCTTTTGCTGACATGACTGTATCACTGGTTCTTCAGAAAACTGCTAAAAATGGGTGTGTTACCCACAGGAGATTTTTCTTTATCTTGGAAGTGCAGAATAGACCTTCCTTAGGCAGACAGCAGACTTGGTTTCCTCTTGGTTGACAGGAGAGGGGATGCTGTTTGCCCATGGGCTTTGTCTGTGTCCTTCCTCTGAAATTTAAGAGAGGAGAAAACCTGAGGATGAGCATTTCAGGATGGTTGTTTTAGAAGAACAACTTCACCCAGGGGAGTTGTGGAGTCTCCTCCTCTGGAGATGTTTATAACCCACCTGGACAGGTTTCCTGTGTGACTAGATCTAGGGGATGATGCTGTGGTGGTGGGACTGGACTAGACGATTCTTCGAGGCTCCTTCCTGTAAAACCCACCCAGACATGTTCCTGTGTGACTTGGTCTAGGTGATCCTGCTGTTGCAGGGGGATTGGACTAGATGGTCTTTCGAGGTCCCTTCCAATCCCTAATGGTTTTGTGATTCTATCCCTTCTCAGTGATTCTGTGATCTAGGGGATCCTGCTCTGGTGGGGGGACTGGACTGGAGGATGATCTTTCCAGGTCCCTTCCGATCCCTAATGTTCCCTGACTGATAGCAAACCTGGTGGGTTTTAGAGTTGCTGGCAGTGGCTGGTGTTGGTGCACAACTACCCATCTTCCTTTAAGTGGTGACTTCCCACTCAAGCGTTTCATTCAAGAATGTCATGAGAGCGGCACGGACACAGGGGATTTGTACGACCAAGACAAGGTCTTTTATCCGGGCTTCTTGACAATGATGCATCGCGCTGGCCGTGTCGGGACGGAAGCAACGCATCTGTCTTGTTATCCAGCCCAACAACGTGTGCTCGCTGCTGCAGAGCTGGGGATAGGGCCTGCAATTGTTAGCTCCTGCTTTCGGGTGGAACCTGTCCCACCATGCCTTTTGTAAATTTAGCTTCGTTGAAAGGCAGCGGAACCCCACTGATCTGCAAACCTCTCCACCAGCTTCAATGGCACCTACTGTCCAGACTCCTCTGTGATGTTTTCCACTTGTCCTTCCCAGCAGCCATCAGCATAACCCTTGTCTTTCCCCCCCTCCTCTGCAAAAGTAAATTTAACCTCCCAGTTTTGTTTGGAGAGTTTTGTCTGGAGATAAACACAGGGATCTGGGAGTTACAGCTATTAGATGATCTGCCAGATTGCACTGCCTGTGTCTCAGTGACAAAAAGATGTCTCTTATGGTGGCTCGTCATTGCCACTTCCCCAGTTGTGCTTCACCAAAGTGCAATTAATTGCTAAAGGGGCTCCCCGAGCAGAAAATTGTTGATGGAGCATCTGACAAAGAAGCAGTAGAGCATAAACCCCTGGAAGCAGACTACAGGGGGTAAACATGTGTTTCCCACCCCGGGCTATGCCTCTTGCCTCTCTCCTTTGCAGTCTGAGGGTCTGGGTGCTTACGTTGCTGGGTTCCCCCTCCTCCCTTTGTCACTGTCTTCCTTGGTGCTTCAAGTACTGTCACTACCTGTTCATCAGAAGGACCTTCTTCACAGTGAGGGTGACAAGCACTGAAAGGGGCTGCCCAGGGGGCTTGTGGAGTCTCCTTTTCTGGAGAGGTTTCAAACCCACCTGGACATGTTCCTGTGCAACTTGGTCTACATGGTCCTGCTGTGGCAGAGAGATTGGACTGGATTATCTTTTGAGTCCCTTCCAGTCCCTGCTGTTCTGTGAATCTGTGAAAACACACAGTTTGACACTATTTTCTTTGACTACAAGTGAGCTCAGTCTTGCAGAAGTTACAAAAATCAATTTCTCTAGTCATTAGAAGCCTGGAGTTTCCTGCTGGTAAATATGCTAAATGCAAGGGGGCCTTGAACTCCACAAGGTCACTGTGTTTGTCTTAAAAATAATCCTAATATCTGCTAATGTAATCCACCAATTAGCAAGTCTTAAAGAAGTATTTACTCAGTAGATGATGATGTCTCTGAAGGGAACAATTAGACTTTAAGGGGAAGCCTTAACATTTCCATGAAGGTTTAGTAATTTCCTTCACAGAATCACAGAACATCAGGGGTTGGAAGGGACCTTGAAAGATCATAGGATGGTCACAGGATCATAGGATGTTAGGGGTTGGAAGGGACCCAATGAGATCATCCAGTCCAATCCCCCTGCCACAGCAGGATCGCTTAGACCAAGTCACACAGGAACATGTCCAGGCAGGTTTTAAACATCTCCAGAGAAGGAGACTCCACAACCTCCCTGGGCAGCCCCCTCCTGTGCTCTGTCACCCTCACTGGGAAGAAGATCCTTCTATTTAAATGGAACCTCCTCTGTTCCAGCTCACACCCAGTGCCCCTTGTCCTATCATTAGATGCCCCTGAGCAGAGCCTGGCTCCATCCTCCTGACACTTGCCTTTCGCAGATTTATCTACGTTAATGAGGTCACCCCTCAGTCTCCTTCTTTTCCCCAAGTTTTAAAGATCCATCTCCTTCAGCCTTTTCTCATCAGGGAGATGCTCCTCTTCCTTCATCATCTCTGTGGCTCCGTGCTGGACTCTGTCCAGCTGTTCCATGTCCTTCTGGAACTGAGGGGCCCAGAACTGGACACAAGATTCCAGATGCGGTCTCACCAGGGCAGAGTTGAGGGGGAAGAGAACCTTTCTCGATCTGCTAACCACCCTTCATCTGATCCACCCCTGGATGCCATTGGCCTTCTTGGCCACGAGAGCTTCAGTAAATGACTGAGATGGGAGGGTTCCATTTCTTTGGTTCCGCGTGCCGTTGGCTACAGCAGTGGCAGGTGTAGCCCAGGTCATTAGAATTATTGATCACCTACGCTGTGCCATCAGTTGCAAACTGCACCCCAGGCTTTAGCTCAGATTAGGAATTCACCCCATTAGAAAATAAAACCATGATCAGAATGTTCAGGGCTGGGTGTCAAAATATAATTGCACGTTCCTGGGCTAGGAAATTGTAACAGTGGGACCAGCAGTTGTCCTTACCCGAGAGGGCAGGGGCAAATGGTGAATAATTCAAACATGAGTGAAATGCCAGCAAATGTCACACTAATGACTGTCTGCGTTACAACCTGCCGTGATTGTCTTTCTGCTGTGGGTCACATCCTTCTCCTTCCCCCTTCCAAGGTACCAAGACCATGGAAGAAAGCTCTTTCTCACCTCTCTGGCCCCGTTTCCCGATACTTGCTTTTTCCTTTTCAGTGGATTGATGAAATGAACGGCTTCTGTGTTCCATCTACAACTCATACTCCATACTCATTCCACAGTGCTTCACACTCACTTGCCACAAAGGCCATCTCCAGCCAACAAGATGCTTCAGTGTCTTGTGGTTGACACACTGAGAAGTACACAAAGAATTTAAAGTCAGCAGAGAACCACCTGCTGCCCTGGGGCTGTTAGTTAAAAATGAGGGTGGTTTTGGTGGCTGTTTTACTTTTATAAGTAAAAAAGGGTCAGAAAAGTACCTTTCTAAGGTAGGTGAGGTGGAGCTTCTCCACTTCTCTGGACACAAACCACGTCCGCAATCAACACTATTAGCAGAGCGTTTGGAAGAATTATAACAGCCAGGGAACACCTTTTAATGCTGAGTACTCTCAATGACTGAAATTACTGGAAAGAGTCCATTTCCCCTAAGTTGTCTAAGTGCCCAAAGTGGCAAATGGGTGCAATTTTCACAAGTATAGAGATGAATAATTATAATTGATCTGAAAGGCTGGGGGAGCTGGGGCTCTTGAGCTTGGAGAGAAGGAGACTGAGGGGTGACCTCACTGATGTTGATAAATATGTGAAGGGTGGGTATCAGGAGGATGGAGCCAGGCTCTGCTCAGGGGCATCTAGTGACAGGACGAGGGGCAATGGGTGAAGGAAGTTCTTCACAGGGAGAGTGACAGAGCCCTGGAACAGGCTGCCCAGGTGGGTTGTGGAGTCTCCTTCTCTGGAGATGTTTAAGGCCAGACTGGACATGTTGCTGTGCAACTGGATCTAGGTGATGCTGCTCTAGCAGGGGGATTGCACTGGATGATCTTTCCAGGTCCCTTCCAATCCTTAATGATTCTAAGAAGGGCTAAGTTCATCTATACCTGTGCCTTAGTTATCTCTTGTAGAATGATTTGCACTTTAGGTAGGTTGATAGTGAGATAAGATCTAATGCTGGTGGGAAAGGTGCCTTCATGTTTAAAAACAGTAATTTTACCGGATCAGTGCTGTTTATAGCTTCTTTTGCTGGCACTTTTATAGGTAAAAGGAAGTTTAAAAAGCTGTAAAACTTAACCTCCCAGCAACGTTCTACGCATCTCAGCGAAGGGTTAATGTGACCTCGCTTTGGCAGGCTGTGATTGATGGGTTCTGGTGCGGTTTCTCCAGGGCCACCCCATTTTTTTCAGATGGATGAACAATTCATTCCTGCAACTCTACTGCTTTTTTTTACCTCAGCTGCCTCATCGAGAGCCCAACTGCATTTTGCTGCAGAGCCAGCTGCAAAAATAGCACGTAGCTGAAGCTATGACAGCGAAGAAAATGAACAGAGGGATTAGCTGGTGTAATTATCAGCTATCTGCATGGAACTCCTAGGTTTGCCATTGTCAGACCAAGTGAGGTTCTGTAATCAGAGATCCCTGGGGCACAGAACATTAGGGATTGGAGGGGACCTCAAAAGATCATCTAGTCCAATCCCCCTGGCACAGCAGGATCACTCAGACCAAGTCGCACAGGAATACGTCCAAGTGGGTTTTAAACATCTCCAGAGAAGATGTTTAAAACCACAATCCCCCTGGGCAGCCCCTTCCAGTGCTCTGTCACCCTCACTGTGAAGAAGGCCCTTCTCAGATTGATGTGGAACCTCCTCTGTTCCAGCTCACCCCCACTGCCCCTTGTCCTATCAGTAGATGCCCCTGAGCAGAGCCTGGCTCCATCCTCCTGACACCCACCCTTCACATATCTATAAACTTTGCTGAGCTCAGGTATGCCTTGACAAAGCTACATCTGAGTCAGAACAAGGTGTTGGTGCAGTACCTGGACACTGCTTGGCCACCAAGCAGACAGTCTGGCAACTGCTCTCATCCTTGGAATGCACCGTACAAAGTACCACCAAAGAGTATGAAAACGGTCTCTTTCTATTCCCCCTTCTTTCCCTGTTGGTACTCAATATTCTCTTTATGGGTGCTTGAAAAGGAAATCCTGAATCTGTTCTTTAACATGTAATTTTGGTATCTAAAAACAGAACTTGGGATTAGCAGGCTTGTCAGAAAAACAAGAATTTAGACGTTAAAAAAAACCCAACAATCCACCCACAGCTTTTCAACTGTGTCAGGCATTATTTGGCTGCACACAGCTGCAGGAAAGTGAGGAGAGAAGGAATGCAATGGGAGGAAAAGGTGGTATTTTGAGGACAGGATCTGAAAACCATGGAATCCCCCAAGCTGCGTTCCATAAAGTGGTCTGGGTGCTCCGCGGAGATGAAGATGCTCGCTGATCTCACATTTGGGCAAATGCTAATTATAGACTCCCTGACAAGACCAAGCGTCTCGGAACTTCTTTACTTTGCTTTGGTTTTCTCTAAAAAAGCCCCCTCTGACTTGTATTCACTCTGTTCTCCATTTCCTCTCTGCACCCAGGTACTAGTCACACAAGGACAAGGGGGTCATTAGGGGCAGTCAGCATGGCTTCACCGAGGAGAAGTCATGCTACACCAACCTGATAACCTTGTATTGAGGGCACAACCAGGGGGGTAGAGGATGGCAAAGCAGTGGATGTCTTCTAATTTCCTCTTTGTGCTGCTTTTCCTCTTAGTCTTCTCTACTTGCTTCTGTGTTAGTAGACGAAAGCCCTTGTTTTGCATCAGACCTTCACAGAAGATCATGGATGGTCTTCTTCAGCCAAAATCATCTTTAATGCCTTCACCCACTATCTCAGGTTCACTAACTGTAGCGTATCTCCCTGCTCCAGGGCATCTCCTCAAATCTCTTCAGTGACAAACTGTGTTCATGTTTGTCAGACTTGAAGAAGATAAATGACCCTTTTATATCTACTAAACTCTTTTGATGTGGAATCACAGAATCATTAGGGATTGGAAGGGACCTTGAAAGACCATCTAGTATAATCCCCCTGCCACAGCAGGATCACCTAGATACAGTCGCACAGGACCATAGCCAGATGCATCTTAAACATCTTCAGAGAAGGAGACTCCTCAAAAACCTGGGCAGCCCCTGCCAGTGCTCTGTCACCCTCACTGGGAAGAAGTTCCTTCTGATATTTATATGGAACCTCCTCTGTTCCAGCTCACACCCACTGCTCCTTGTCCTGTCATTAGATGTCCCTGACCAGAGCCTGGATCCATCCTCCTGACACTCACCCCTCACGAATTTATAAACATGAATGAAGTCACCCTTCAGTCTCCTTTTCTTCAAGCTGAAGAGACCCAGCTCCCTCAGCCTCTCCTCGTCAGGGAGATGCTCCATCCCCTCCATGGTCTCGGTGGCTCTGCGATCTGGCACTCCTCCTCATCAACATGCAGTGATACAACCTCCGGCTGACCCGTCCCTACGTTCCGAATCAGAGGCTACTGTGTTGGGTGAGCGGCTCGGTCAGTGGATGATAGGTTGCAGGAAGGGTAACCCCTTGGGATAGCCAAGACGGTGAAGATTGCTGCGGCAGTCTTGTTCTGGGCAAGGCAGTCCAAGTGTGAGCAGACAAAATCCCTGCAGGCCATCTAGTTATGTCATCTTCTGGCTTTCTCTGGCCCTCCCACTGTTTCAGTCGCTATGCGCGTCGTGCATCGCGTGGGAATTCGCAGCTCGCAGAGACACCTCACGCCTTCGTGTGGTGCCGTGTCATGCAGCAGGGAAGCAGCAGAGCGTCTCGCCTCTCTTTGCTAGCGCGCTCCACAAGAGGGAAGATGAAAAATGTGGGAAAAGGTGTCTCACTGAGAAGAGAACATTTATAGTCCTCGAAGGAGAAATGTCTGTGTGACATGTGCTCCTTGTGCTGCGGTGGCAGCTGGGGAGAGACTGATGAGAAGGCAGCAGCCTGCCAACACAGGTGCCACACACTTCAGCCCTCAGGGCAGTCTCCAGCAGTGTCATTGTGGAGTGTAATTTTAGCCTTTGTCATGTTGAATAATACAGTCCAGTGTTTGAATGGCTGAGGCGAAACCTGTTGGTCATAACTGCAGCTCTGTCTGTTGAATGGAGCCCTGTAGCTCTGAACAGAATATGTAACTTGCATGTTTACACAGAGGCTTCATGTGCTACAAAAGCATTGTTGGACTAGATGATCTTAGAGTCCCTTCCAGTCCCTAATGTTCTGCGACTGTGTGGCTAAAAAATGTCACAATTTCTGTACTGTCATTGTTTTATCCATTTCATAGTATTGTAGAATCATTAGGGATTGGAAGGGAGCTTTGTACCTTCCAATTGTTGGACTAGATGATCTTACAAGGTTCCTTCCAATTATTGGACTAGATGATCTTTCAGGGTCCCTTCCAGTTGTTGGACTAGATGATCTTTCAGGGTCCCTTCCAATTGTTGGACTAGATGATCTTTCAAGGTTCCTTCCAGTTGTTGGGCTAGATGATCTTACAAGGTTCCTTCCAATTATTGGACTAGATGATCTTTCAAGGTCCCTTCCAATTATTGGACTAGATGATCTTTCAGGGTCCCTTCCAATTATTGGACTAGATGATCTTTCGGGGTCCCTTCCAGTCCCTAATGATTCTAGTGATAAAATCTAGTCACACTGTCACAGAACATTAGGGATTGGAAGGGACCCTGAAAGATCATCCAGTCCAATCCCCTGCCAGAGCGGCATCATCTGGATCAAGTCGCGACATGCAGGGTCTCTTATGCCTGTTTGTGGTGCAGCACCACAGATAAAGGTATCGACCCCCAAATAAAAACGGTTGAGGTGGTATTTGTAGGTTGTTTTGAATTGGAAATTGCAGCTGAAAGTGTTTGTGAGCTCTCCAGAGCAGCTGCCAGAGACAGAGGTTTGACGTGGCAAGGGTTGCATGACGTGGCATGGACTGGATATCTTGTGCCGGGGGCACGGTGGTCTCTGGCAGCATTTTGGACATCGGGGAAGCCGTGCAGCTGCGAGCAGTCGGTTGCTGACTTTCTGCTTCTTGCAAGGCAGCAGGCAGACAGCATCACTAGTCACAAGCATCTCTGCAGAAGAGAAAACCTTTCAGGGTGTGTTGCTATGCATTTCTTGATTTCTTTGACACGAAGACAAAAATGGCCACAAGAGAAGCTGCTGTAGCAGTCGTCACCAACTTCCTGTTGTTAATCAAGCAGCCACACGAGTGCTTTCGAGCACATCAGTCTCCTCGCTCGAAGCAGTTTCTCCCTCTAATATCGGTGCTGTGACAACCGGGTATCATTTTCAGAGCTGGAGTTCTGCAGACATAAGGAGATTGTACAGCATCACCAGCATCCAATGACTACCGAAGGCTATTTTGGGAAATTTAGGCAATCTAGGAGGGATAATGGACTGAAGGGATGTTAACACAGTTATTTTTGCTCGTAATCCCCTCTCTTCTCAACCCGTTCCTTCCCTAGCACTGTTAAAGTCCTTTTCATTTCATGTGTTGAGCTGGGTCAGCGTTTATCGGTGCATTTGCCATCCCATTTCCCCCCGGAGCGATTCCCTGATGCACCATGCTTTAAATTTCCAGGCTAAATTATCCTACCCTAGTCCAACTCCATGGTTTTTCCAGTAGCACAGGTTAGTGCTTCTTGGGTTCTTGAGGAGACTCCTTCTCTGAAGAACCACATGCAAGAGCTGTTTATAGACAAATTGCAGAACATTGGGGATTGGAAGGCACCTCCCAAGATCATCCAGTCCAATCCCCCTGCCACAGCAGGATCACCTAGACCAAGTCACATAGGAACACATTCAAGCAGGTTTTAAACCTCTCCAGACAAGGAGGTTCCACAACCCTTTCTGGGCAGCTCCTTCCAGTGCTCTGCCAACCTCACTGGGAAGAAGGTCCTTCTCACATTGATGTGGATCCTCCCGTGTCCCAGCTCACACCTATTTCGCTTTGTCCTAGCACTAGGTGATACTGAGCAGAGCCTGGCTGACATTTATCAGCATTAATGAGGTCACTACTCAGCCTCTTTTTCTCCAAGCTCAAGAGACCCAGCTCCCTCAGCCTTTCCTCATCAGGGAGGTGCTCCACTTCCTTCATCATCCTCGTTGCTCTATGTTGGACAGTTTAACTCATGTTTATTTTGGCATTTTCCATTAAGCATGAATAAGAAACCTCCTTGTGTATCTCCACTAATCCTACATTAATAGCCTGTGGGGAGCTGAAAACGTTTCTGCCTGTATTTGATTTGTGCTAATTCTTGAAGGCTTATCAGCGCCGTACAGCGTCGCATAACTTCACATCTCAACCTTTTTCTTTTTAGCTTTTAAACTTGTATTATCTTTTACCTCAGTTCAACCTGGTGTTCCCAGCAGAAAGGTCTACTCCTGATTTTAATTTTCTAACCTTATCAGCTTGCCGAGTGCCTTCTATCAATTATTCAGTGGTCTTGTAGCCAGTAAAATTAAAGGAAAGCAGCAGCGTGGAACGGTTCGTAGTGGGAGACCTTAAATTACCCGTGCTCAGCCAATGCTTCTGTTTGGACCTCTGCTTTGATTGGTAAATGACTCTTCTAAGTGGGATGCGAGGGCTTTCTATACGCATAGCTTTTCATCTTTGGTTTCCTTTCATGTTGTAGGTGAACATTTTAAACTTTAGGGTGTCTGAAGGTAGTCACTTCAGTCCTTTTTCAGGCGCAGATGAGCGGTTGCAGCTGGTCTTGGCTGGGGATGAAAGGGATTTTTCAGCCTGAAAGAAACCCTACTTGTGGTTGGATGACCAGCCCCACTTGTAGTATAAAGAACTAGAACTATTCTGGGTAAAGGCCTTAAAATGAGAAGATCAACTCCTGCTAAGATCAGCACTTTGGAGATTAAATATAGTCTGTTAAAACCTGGTGAAATCTAGTTTGAGGTTGAAAAGAGAAGGGCAAAGCGACGTTCACGTGTATGCCGGCAGATCATAGAATCACTCTGGCTGGAAAAGACCCTGGGGATCATGGAGTCCAACCATCAACCCTACTCTACATGTTCACCCCTAAACCAGAACCCCACCATTACATCTAAGTGACTTTCAAACTCATCCAGGGATGGGACTCAACCACCGCCCCGGGCAGCCAAGTGCAGTGCCTGAGCACTCTCTCTGGGAAGAATCTCTTCCTGATGTCCAAACTAAACCTACCTTGTTGAAACTTAAAGCCTTTCCCTCTAGCTCCATTGCTAATTATCCGTGAGAAGAGCCCAGCACCAACATCTCTGCAATGTCCTTTGAGATAGTTGTAGAGAGTGATGGGGTCTCCCCTCAGCCTCCTCTTCCTCAAACTAAGCAGCCCCAAATCTGTCCATCTCTCCTCATCACTACATCAAGTGATGTTGGTGCTGGGCAGTAGTCAAGGGGCAGCCTCCCCAGAGCTGAGCCCAGAGGATACCTGTTTCATTTTTGCCTTCTGGAAAGCGACCTCATCTCAGCACAGCGCTTTGTTTGCTGCTCTGCAAAATCGCATCTGCTGCCAGGTTTGCGGGGAGCACGTTAGACTCTGCTCAGCCCGAATCCTCCGGGAGCATTGCGATGGCAGAACACGCTTCCAGACTGAAAGGATTGAAAAGGCCAGCAAATATGAAGTGTGTGATGTATAATTGATGAAGGAGAAGTCTCTAAATGTAACAGTTTGGTTCAATCACAATAAAGTAGTTGAGGGTGTGCAGGCATCGGAATGAAAGAGGGAGGGAGGGAAAGAAGGAACGTTAGGGATTGGAAGGGACCTCAAAAGATCATCTAGCCCAATCTCCCTGCCACAGCAGGATCCCCTAGATCCAATCACAACATCACAGAACATGAGGGATTGGAAGGGACCTCCATAGATCATCCAGTCCAATCCTCCCACCCCAGCAGGACCACCCAGATCCAGTCGCACAGGAACATATCCAGGCGGGTTCTAGACGTATCCAGAGAAGAAGATTCCGCAGCCCCTTCCAGGGCTCTGTCACCCTCACTGTGAAGAAGTCCCTTTTGATAGTCCTATGAAGGAAGGATGGAGTATGTTAGTGCCTATTGGCTTTGAGATAAAGGTGTTTGTCTTGGTGGGGAGCAGAAGGCTGAGTTTTTTCAGCATGGCATTTCCAGTATCTCTTCCCAATTTCATTCAGCTAGCAAACACAATGATTAACTGGGCACATATCAAATGGTGCAGCTTTCCAGTGACATTTTCTCCCAACAGTGATAAAATGGGATATATTTTTTAGCTTAGAAGTGGTGGATATTAATATAACTGCAGAGAGATGGTATCACAAGCGATACTTAGTCATTTATTAAGATTTCTTTTACTCTAATGTTTCTCACTATTGGCGCCGTACGTCCAGTGTAGTTGCTTTTGCTTCTTCATTTTATGCTACTGTACATAAAATATAAGCAAATATCTCTTTGCTTTGCTCACTATTAATCTTATTTACCAAAGTAATAGATTATTTTTGAAGTTGTGGCACTTTCTGTTCCGAAGGCCGTGAAGACTTGCACAAATAGAGACGCTGGAGCGTTTCTCAGACGGATGCCTCGTCATTAATCTTTTTTTTCCTTTCATCTCTGCCACTATGTATTTTTATTAAAATAAATGTCCTTGGACTGTATCAGGAAGGTAGGAAGCCTCAAGTGAGATCTACTTCCATTTTGCATGGGATTAAAGGTAGAAGGAAAATCATAGAATCATTAGGGATTGGAAGGGACCTCAAAAGATCATCTGTTTCTTAGAGTTATGTGTAATAAATGTACCTATTTGTAACCTATTTGTAACACATAATTCAACAGAATATACCCTATTTTTAACACTTCTCACAGAAATTTAGATACCTGTGCTGGCAGTGACTGAAGAAAATCCAGAGTGAGAAGATTCTATAAATACCAGCAAGGTTTTAATGGTTCTTGTGCTCAGTTAATTCACATGCAGACAATTTCCTTATGCTTTTAATGAGAAAAGAGAGCGAGATGGAAACGTTTGTCAGTGTATAATAGCCAATAAATGTGTTTCCAGCCTTATTCCCACACACAAGCCAAATCGCTCTTCCAAACAATAAGATTTGTGCAGGTGTCTAAACAGGATTACTAACGTGCTGGTGGAGACCCTCATCCACCCTAGCTGGGCTGAGAGATGAGTTTGTGAGCCACAGAGCTGCAAAACAAGGGCCGCGACACAAAGCCCGAGATCCTCGGGAGGCCGTTAGCCACATAATCCTGCTCTGGAGAAAGCCTGTGCAATAACGCGGCTGGGAGGGGCGGCGTCGCGTCCCGAAGAAGTAATTAAGATTTGCATTATTAATGCGATGGATATTCTTGCAAATGACGGCGAAATGTATGCAGATGAGGGAAACCCGGAGCAACGTGCAATGGCAGAGCTGTCAGTCTTCAGGCCTTCTAACAAGACTTCAGATAAGAGCACTGCTGAGCTGGCCGCCTCCGAGCCTTTTAATCGCCAGCACTCACCAACTGCCCGGATTTCTGAGTGCGGCTGCAGGCTGCTAACTGCCATGGCCGATACAGAATCTCTCTCAAATGAAGGAAAATTGAGTTTTAAAAAACCACCCCCGGTTCATGTCTGTTCTGAACCATCATCTGCTTCACCGTGGTGTTGGCCTAAGCAAGCTCGGAACGGTTCATGTCCTTCTCCGTCAACACTAATTAGAAGTAAATAGAGTTTATCCACCTTTGAATCGGACAGTCTAGTGTTTGCTGATGTTGACCCACTTCAGCTGTGGAGTCTCGATCTCTGGGGGCATTTCAAACCCACCTGAACATGTTCCTGTGCGACTGGATTTAGGGGATCCTGCTGTGGCAGGAGGCTTGCACTAGATGATCTTTCAAGGTCCCTTCCAATCCCTGATGATTCTATGGTTACTTTAAAAATGCTTAGAGAATCACAGAACATTAGGGATTGGAAGGGACCTCGAAAGATCATCCAGTCCAGTCCCCCTGCCACAGCAGGATCACCTAGACCAAGTTGCACAGGAGCACGTCCAGGCAGCTTTATACATCTCCAGAGAAGGAGACTCCCAAACCCCCTGGGCAGCCCCTTCCAGTGGTCCATAGCCCTCACCAGGAAGAAGTTCCTTGTGATATTTTTATGGAACCTCCTCTGTTCCAGCTCACACCCAGTGCCCTTGTTCTACCATTAGAATCCATTGAGCAGAGCCTGGCTCCATCCTCCTGACACCCAGCCAGTCTTGGTGATGTCACCTGCCTGCAGGTGGACGTGTTGAAGCTCAAAGACTGCCCTGTATCTCTAAGAGCAAAGTCAGAGAGTCACTGATGAGCTGTAGGTGATGGAATGAAGTTTTGCTGATAATTTAAATGAGGCTTTTGAAAAGGAGGTCTCTGTGCTGACCTTCAAAGTTTGCTTCACCGGCAACACAACCCAGTGACGATGCCTTAATAAAGGGAGAAGGAAGCAAGAGCACTCTGCTTCTGATAAGCTCCCTGTTAAGGAGGCCACACGTGCCCACAGTTTGTAGTTGGCGTGGTGGAAACTTTTTCCCTGTTTGTCTGTCTCATCTCTGGAAGCACCAGACACATGATATCATTGCACTGAGCTCATATGAGACAATTATGACTTTCCTACTAGTGATTTAATGAAACTTTGGCTGGCAAAGTGTCAAATCCCCATTTAACACGGGGCTACTAAAATATGTAAAGCACAGACATGTAGAACTATGAAGAATTCGTAATAGGAGACTATTGATTAAACCTAATTCAGTTTAATTCCTTTGTAATATTTTAAACTTAAGAGTGATGAGTTTATAAGAGCGATAAGTGTTGCTCAGCAGTAAAAATAGTGATTGTTTTAGGGTAGACTTACTCATGTCACTCACTACTCATGACATGAACTTCTGCTTCACTGTGCTGTGTTTATAGGGCTTCTCATTTTTTCTTTGAACACTGTAGGTTTGCAGAATGCTGGAGTATATTATGACAGACTTTATTTTTATCAAGGCAATAAAAGGAAATTATGTGCTAAAAAGCTGTTTAACACTCTTATAATCAAGGAACTAATGGCAGGAGAAATTATGTGACTGGATGACTAAAT
This sequence comes from Rhinopomastus cyanomelas, assembly GCA_013400115.1. NCBI lineage: Eukaryota > Metazoa > Chordata > Aves > Bucerotiformes > Rhinopomastidae > Rhinopomastus > Rhinopomastus cyanomelas. Next base: position 1,062,473 of record VXBP01004446.1, read on the forward strand.
TGCTCAGAATAAAATTCTTCCCCAATGTCTCTGCAGCAAATGGAGAAAGATACAGAATCACAGAACATCAGGGATTGGAAGGGACCTCGAAAGATCTTCTAGTCCAATCTCCCTGCCACAGCAGGATCCCCTAGATCAAGTCACACAGGAACGCGTCCAGGTTTTAAATGTCTCCAGAGAAGGAGACTCCACGACCTGCCCTGGTCAGACCCTTCCAGTGCACTGTCACCATGAAGTTGTTCCTCCTCATATTAATGTGGAACCTCCTGTGTCCCAGCTCACACCCACTGCCCCTTGTCCTGCTGTGGCAGGGTGATTGGACTGGATGATCTTTCGAGGTCCCTTCCAATCCCTAATGGTCAGTGATACTGGTGCATGGTAGGTAGGTAGGTAGGTGTGTCAGCAGATGATTATGTGATCCTGCTGTGGCAGGGTGATTGGACTGGATGATCTTTCGAGGTCCCTTCCAGCCCCTAACATTCTGTGGCTTTGCAGAAGTATCAAGAACTTGGGTAAAATCCTCTCTAGTTCTTTTTGGAGCAAAGCCCCAGAGGTGGCTCTAGTGAGGATGCTGGCTCCTTAGCAAACTTGTTTATCTCATCGCCTGCCTTCGATTCCCCTCTGCAAACGAGCAGACTCTCATGCCCTGCAGGAGCTGCAGAACGAGCAGGCGGCCTCTCCCAAGCAAGAGACCCAAATGTGTTCAGCAACCTGCGGAGCTGAGCTAGATTCACAGATGTGCTTGAGCAAATGCTATGGAGATTTTTGGCTTTGTGGAGAGATCTCGGCAGCAGATGTGTGAGGGCCTCAGCAGCTCAGAACTGCCATTTGCAGTTTGACACAAGAGTGTGTTTTCAGCTGAGATTCTCCTGAGGGATGGCTTTGGTTTAAGATCGTCGCCTTTACATCATCTGTAAGAAAATAGCAATTTTATACTTAGTTTTTCCTCTTCTTTTAGGAAAATAGGCTTTATCCAAATACTGCAATTCAGCTTTCACACAGATGAGTCCCCCTGACTAGCGAAGACCTGAAGGGCAGAGTATTACCTGCAGAAATCACTTTGAGGTCAAAGTCCTGGAAGAGAGCAGTTACCTCTTCTGCAATAAGTGGAAATATCTGACGTCCCACCGGGCATCCCGATAGCCTGAGGAGGAGCAGAGAAATTAATTGCTCCGTACCGGTGTGAACAGAGCTCTGCTCCTTGCATTGTGCCTCTGGTAGTCGTCTGCACCTACATTTGCGACTGGGGAGAGCTAGGAAGAGCCAGAGCTTGGATTTTTTAAGTGCCTGCCAGATGGCCATGCTAGCATTAGGCCAGTAGCTACCTCCACCAGGAGCTGCCCTCGTGACAGCGCTCCGCATCAGACGCTGTCCTTTCTTGCAGCAGTGGACAAATGGAGTAGTGAGTAATGGCTCTTCTATGGGTACTTCTTCTTTGTAGGCTGTCAGTCCTAAACCGAACGGATAGCTTGGCTAGTAGTTTGCAGTTAGAGACAGGAAGGAATGTGAAACAATATAGGTTCATAGTGTTCATGAATGTGTGAAGGGTGGGTGTCAGGAGGACAGAGCCTGGCTCTGCTCAGTGACATCCAATGATAGGACAAGGGGCAGTGGGGGTGAGCTGGAACAGAGGAGGTTCCATATCAATGTCAGAAGGAACTTCTTCCCAGTGAGGGTGACAGAGCCCTGGCAGGGGCTGCCCAGGGAGATTTTAGAATCTCCTTCTCTGCAGATGTTTAAAACCTGCACAGACATGTTCCTGTGCGACTGGGTCTAGGTGATCCTGCTGTGGCAGGGGGATTGGACAGGATGATTTCAAGGTCCCTTCCAATCCTTAATGTTCCGTGGTTCTGTGAGTCATCAAATCTTCCACAGCCTCTGCCTGGCCAGGACTGCATCAGCCCGTGCACTGTGCCAGGGCTCTGGCAGCGTCACCTCGTTTCTACAAACAGCTGTCGGCGCGCGCTGTGTGCAAGGCGGTAGATAAAATGCATCAAACGCGGACTCGCCCCGGAAAGTTTTCACTCTTGATGCTGCAGTTGCCTCCAAAAAATGTATTCCAGCTACAATCTGTGCAAAAAAATACCTAAAGCTGAGGTTATTGCATCTGGTCAGAACCTTAAACGTCCAGTCTGTGTGTTGTCTGTAAGAGAAATGTGTTGTGGCAAATAAAAAATCCTACAGATAGCCCCTGCTTGGAAGTGGTGAGCTCTGTCCGATAAATTAAGAATCCTGTGGTTAATGTTTTGCCTTTTATTCTCCATGGACTCAAAATATGGATCTTTCACAATCCCTTCCAAGCCCTAAAGCTCTGTTGTTCCATGGTAGCGCAGTGATTTCAGTTTGGTTTGTACTTGCCTCTAGCCAACCCGAACTGGGCTCGTCTGGGCTGCCGTTTCTTTGTTCCTCCATCGTGCAGTAAACAACCGTGTTCAGAGATTGAAAAAGTAATTGTACTTCATTTTATCTCTGCTACGGGGCAGGGATGAGAAAGCTGACAGACATCACAGAGATATTGTGACCGAGGGCTTCCACTCCAAGGCTGTTTTGCTTCCCTAAAGTAGGGGAGACCAGAACGCGGGCGTCACAGTGCCTTTGAGAAGCCAGAGCCAAGCCCCCGCTCGCTCGGCCGAGCGCTGTGCTCTGCCCGATGTAAATAGTTTTGTCCTGCACTCGGCTGCGGCTTTTTCACTTGGGAGACACTTGAAGGGATCCTCTTCCTTATTACAGATTCACAGAACGTTGGGGATTGGAAGGGACCTCAGAAGAGCATCTAGTCCAATCCCCCGTCGGCGATTATCTTCCAGGATGCACGCGGTTCATTTCTGCTCTGCCACAGATATTTTTAAGCTGGTTTCTTTGCAGAGGATATTTTCCTCTCCTTAAATCCCTTCTATGGAAGTGTTTGTTTGCTTGAGAAAGAAGTTAAGCGTGATATTAAAGAAGTGTTTGAGCCTTCATGAACCGTTATTTTAGAAGGACACTAGAGGTGAGCCATGGCTGCACGTGCTCTCTGTTTTTGGGGGCACTGGCAGCACAGTCCTAGTGTGGTGTAAGGTAGTAGAAGAGGACTCGGTTTCCAGCATCTCCCTGCTGAGGAAAGGCTGAGGGAGCTGGGTCTCTTGAGCTTGGGGAAAAGGAGACTGAGGGGAACTTACGATTATTTCCCAACAGGGTGAAGCAAGGATGCAAAAATAAGACGATGATATAAGCTGACTGCTTCTTGGCAGTTATGGGGGGATAATCTGTCTTTGTCTCCTGACTAAACCCAGGCACGTTTTTGGGGAAGGGGGCTGGATCTGTGATTTCTCTTCAGACGCACATGGATCGGTGTTTGTGCTGCTGCTGTGTTTTGTGGCAGGATCCCAGCCCTCGCAGCGAGACGCTTGGTCTAGGTGATCCTGCTGTTGCAGTCGGATTGGACTAGATGATCTTTCGAGGTCCCTTCCAATCCGTAATGATTCTATGATTCTATGCTCAAGTGGGTTTTTGCATAATGGGAGCCCTGGGCAGCAGAGGCTTAATAGGCATCATTACACATCATTATTTTTCTTGGTGGGAAGCGGAGTTTTTTCCAGGAGTTTTCTTGTGTCTCAGTAGTTCTTCACTCTTGCTGTTGTCAGAGGGAATTTTGAGATGGTCTCGTACCTATCGTGTTGCACGGTGGCGTTGTTACTGAACAGTGAGGAGAGGCAAGAGCTAGATTCCTCCACGTTGTATGAATGTTGTGACTGGGAGCAACACGAGCGTCACGTATCTGTCTCATCCGGGGAAGCGATGGACCTTTGCAAAGACCTTCAGTGCGTGTCGCATAATGGGCTTTTGGAGACGCGCTTGTACACCCAGAGCGCTGGTAGGAACAGTCTGAGCTCACTGTGCTTCTGCACTGTGCAGGGTGTTACTTTACACTCCTGTTTAAGTAGCTTATTGCTAGCAAAGGTGAACAACCACGTGCACCAAGGGTTGAAGCAGGCAACGAGATTAGCCTAAGCCTGCCTCACACAGAGCTGCCCTTCAGCCAGTTTCCTTCTGAGAAGGAACTTGTTCACAGTGAGGGTGACAGAGCCCTGGAAGGGGCTGCCCAGGGGGGTTGTGGAGTCTCTTTCTCTGGCAAAGTTTAAAACCCACCTGGACATGTTCCTGTGCAATTGGGTCTAGGTGATCCTGCTGTTGTGGAGGGATTGGGCTAGATGATGTTTCAAGGTCCCATCAAATCCCTAATCTTCTTTGATTCTGTGAGGGGATGGAGTGTTATGAGTGCACATGCCATGGAAAGCAGATTTGATTCATTTTTTATTCTATAGCCACAAGGTTTGATATGTTGCTGTAGGGCTGATGCCTGCTCTTCTCATTGAAGCACTAGGCTGATGTGCTTCATCTCTGTGAGCACATGTGAAGGATGACCATCTCTCGTGGTGTCTGAGGTCCCACCTTTCACAGAAACATGGACCTTGGGAGCATCCCCTAGGAATAACCACGGTCTGCTGATAGTGTCTGAGGTCCCACCTTGCCTAAGAAAAGGTCCCAAGGTCCACTAAGAAAAGTGGACCTTGGGAGCATCCCCTAGGAATAGCCCTGGTGTGCTGACAGAATGAGGTCTCACCTTTCAGGGAAACATGGACCTTGGGAGCATCCTCTAGGAATAACACTGGTGTGCTGATATTATCTGAGGTCCCACCTTGACTAGAAATGTGGACCTGGGGAGCATCCCCCAGGAAAAACCACGGTGTGCTGATATTTTGCTTTGACAAGCCAGCCTACTTCCATTTTCCTATCTATAACACATATTTTACATCCATATGTTCTCCTTCTTTTTAATACAAGCAGCTAGTGAAAGCTTGGGGTGTGCAAAGTTATTTCTGTTAGGAGGAGGAATGTGACAAGTTGGTTGTGTTTGATGCCAGCATGTTTATTTTTAAGAAGGTAAAAATTCTTGAGGAGCCCATCTTTGACTGGAGGAGGGACAGCCTTGACAAGTAGCTCTCTGGCTCACAGCCCTCTCGGTTTTGAAACAAAACTTCTTCAAACAACTTTTCCTTGATCACTGACAAGTGCTTTTAGCTCCAACTGAAACCTCCCCGGCCACCTGTCTATGGCGCCAGCTCGGCGGTGGGACTTCGTGCCGACGGGCAGAGGCACACAATCTCCATCCCAGCCCAGTGGCACTGGAAGGAGGAGACAGTGCTCATAGGAGGATGCTCTGTGCTTCAAGCCTGCTCCTTTCCCCCCATCTGTTGTTCTATTTAAAAACCAAGTAGTTAGAGCTCTTTGAGGCTGTGGTCTAGGGGTCAGGGAGATGTTGGGATGAGGGCTGGACTTGATGATTCTGGAGATCCTTTGCAGCTGTGATGACTCTGTGATTCTTAGTCTCCTTCCAACCCCTAGTGTTCGGTGATTCTGTGTAGATTCTCTGATTTTCCAAACTGATTGTTTGGTGATTATTTTCTAGTGAAATATTAGCACAGATTAACTAAAGGACTGTCTGAAGCTTTGTGAACTATTTATATAGTAAAAACAGGCAGTAAAGATAAAGTGATCTTGAAGCAGTAATAGTAACTATCTCTATATAGTGAAAATAATTCCTCATGGGGTGTTTTCCTGTCTGTCTGCTAAGCAGCTTCTGATAATTTCAAATAATTTCCTCTGTTCTCCAGCTACGTAAATTTTCAGCTACTTTCTGCTTGAGACATTGTCAAAAGGATTTGGGAGTCCAGATAAATCGTGTCGACTGGTTCTCTTTGATCCATTTTATCCATTAGCATGTGGATGCAGCGTGACCCAGTTTGAGAAGTGCATCAGATGAGGAGGAGTTGCACAAAGGGCTCTGATACAGACCAAGCCACCATCCAAACGTATCTTCAAGCACCACCACTGAAAGTGGGACTTCTCAGATCACTGTAAATTAAATTGATTAATAATACATCATGCTAAAATGAATTTTTCATGGTTTGGGAGCTAATGTTCTCAATTATTCAGCAATGCAAAATGTAGGAAACTTGCATATAAACAGCAGGCAAGAGTTGATCCATGAAATCTTTATTTAGAAAGGAAAGTAATTTCTTTTCTAATCTGCTAGAACAATTTTTGCTAAAAACACCATTGACTTTTGGTGGCAAAAATGACTTAGGAAATTAAATTTGCCATATGCATACAGTCCTGTCTGCTCCTGCCACAGCACACGCTCCGAATCAATCATTGTGTAGTCACAGACTTCCCATATTTTGCCTCTTCAGTGCTATCAAGTAAAACTCTTGCTCCACAGCCCGTGTCATTGTTTCTGGAAGGCATTCGGAACACGGAAATAGGAAGTCCTCTTGTATTCTGAAAAGCTTCAGGGATAATTGGAACATTCCATTTATAAATATTGATAGTGTTCTCCCCGCACCTTTCCTGGGCTGCGAGTCCAAGTCATAATCGCGTGCACTTGAACCTTGGGGTGGTTTAGTTTAAATGAAGTTTTAAAAATTCAGTTCTGGGCCTCTGGGTTCCAGAAGGACACAGAACTGATGGAGAGTCTCCAACACAGAGCCACAAAGATAGTGAAGGGAAAGGAACATCTCCCTGATGAGGAAGGGCTGAGGGAGCTGGGTCTCTTTAGACTGGAAAAAAGGAGACTGAGGGGTGACTTCATTCATGTTGATAAATATGTGAAAGATGGGTGTCAGGAGGATGGAGCCAGGCTCTGATCAGTGTCATCTGGTGATAGGACAAGGGGCAGTGGGTTTGAGCTGGGACACAGGAGGTTCCATATCTATATGAGAGGGAACTTCTTCACAGTGAGAGTGACAGAGCACTGGAATGGTGCTGCTCAGGGGGGTTGTGGAGTCTCCTTTTCTGGAGACATTTAAAACCTGCCTGGACATGTTCCTGTGTGACTTGGTGTACGTGATGCTGCTTTAGCACGGGGATTGGACTGGATGATCTCTGAGGTCCTTTCTAATCCCTAATGTTCTGTAATTTTGTGAAGCAGGGACATTTAAACTAGAACGGGTCCCTGAGGCCCCTCTGACCTGACCTTGAGTGTTTCCAGGGATGGACCATCTACAACCCCGGTAGTCATCAATCTTTCTATCAGTCTTCACCATCAAATCCCTCTTCCCTCAATATTTTCCCTTTCTGTATTATTGCTGGACCTGATTCTTGAACACAGATTTAGAACTGAGATTGCCCGAGTGAGAACTAGCCACGCTAGCCTCCGATACCTATTCATCTTGGGCAAGAGCTGTTAGCTCTTGAGCATTTGTCAAAGCTCTGCTGACAATGTAATCTAGAGCAATCATTTCTCTTCTGTCGCTGCAAATTCTGCCTGGGAAAATGTAAAGCTAAAGTGGACTTCTTGGAGAGCAGCACGCTGTCTTTTGGATGGAGAGCTGGACTGCTGAACGTCAGCAAAGGTTGCTCAGTCATTTCTCATGCGTTCCTCAAGCCTCGCCAGCTGTGCAGGAGCCAGGAGCAAGGGCCAAGTGCAGAACAGGGATCCAAAGGTGCGTGAGAGAGCAGGGAAACGCATCATTAATCAGCGGTGTGCAGGCGGCACGTGGCAAAGCTCCGTGCTTCCACGTGGGGTGACCTTTAGGAACTATCTGGTTAAGCAGCATGATTAATGTCCTGTGTTCTCTGCCTCACCAGTTGCATTATTTAATGCAAAAGTGGGTCCAAATAAATGAAAGCAAAGCTAAAAGGAGGAGCTTTGTAAAAGCAGCAGTGCAGTTGTGCTGATTTTGCCAGTTGTGACTACTAAGTTCACGGTAATTAACACCTACCCCACCAGCCTGCAAAGCACACTTGTTCACGGTGCTGACAGACCCTGAGCATACAGGGTAGATGAGATTCCTCCAAGAGGCAGGGATACAGGTTATTGCCCTATCGATTAGAGAGATGTTTTATAGCGCTACCTGTAAAATCACCGAACCCGCCGTTAAATCACTCCCTGTGATTTGGGGCCCTTCAGCCAAAGAAACGCTATCAGGAGAGGCAGGTTCCTACAATGGAACATGTGTGAGAGGCGCTGAGCGGTTACCTCTGGTGTCCTGCGACGCTGCGTTCTCCTGTGATGGAGAAGTCATTGGATATTCATTGTCAAGCCATTGATCGTAATGGATTCATCCATTTTTAATGTGGCCAGATCACAGCGGTGCGAAACCTGTTGCAAAGCGAGAAGGAAACACTCCTTCTGCAGAAGAAATCTTGAGGTGGCTTCAGATCTTGCTGGCCATGCCGGTAGTATTGCTAGAGGGAAAGCTCAGAGATGTCAGTGGTTGGCTTCAATAACCTCTAAGAGAAAAAAGAGAGGATTTCTTGAAGATTTTAAAGCTGTATCAGGAGCCTAAATTTTCCAGAGTCAAATATTACCATCACCAACTGGAAATATTGCTTCCCACCATCATAACTGGATGATCTTCAGATCTCTTCCAGTCCCTAACGTTCTGTGGTTCTGTGTGTGAATGGACTAGATGATCTTTTGAGGTTCCCTCTGATCCCTAATGTTCTGTGGTCCTGTGAACCTAAAGGAATTGCTGTTAAACACAAGTACCTTAAAATATTACAGAGCAAAGAGCATTTTAAAAGATAGTCTAGTACAGCTTCTCTTCCACTCAAATGAACGTTAGTGTGTGAAACCAGTAGGTGCCACTCAAACCACCTAAACGTGAAAACGCCCCCCCAGAACTACCGCGCCCCTCGAAGCCATACCTGTTGTACGCGAGCGACAAGCTGGGCGGGTGATGACATAGTTCTGTAAGCACTGGAAATAATTCTCCAGAAGCTGCGATTTCAACATTCCTGGACAGGAAACATGCCCGTGCTTCACTTCACAGGCTTGTTCTCTTGCATGCCTGCACTCCTGCCATCTGTCAGAGTGGCACTTTGCCCACTCCAGGAAATACTGGGCCGCTTTGTGCCGGGTACGAGTATCAGCTGGCTTTCTAGAGAAATCCTGAGCAAAAATGCAGCTAGTTCTTCTCCCCCCGAGCACTGCCGCGTGTGCTCTCCCTGGAATGCTCTCCCTTAATGGGTGCTTTAGTCTTGTCTTGTTTGCCAAGCTCTGCTTTGAGCATGCCATTTTCATGCCCCTGGATTACCAAGTGTTCCTCAAGTTCAACGATACTGGCTGTTCAGCTGGTGTTTTCAGAGTTTAAACACAAAGCTTGGCTTGTCTTTCGCTGTCGGCAAGAGGATGAGGTGTAACCTCTGTCCTGGTGCTCCCTGAGAGTGACCCGAGAACCTGCCTGTGCTAATGGTGGGGGTTGTGGGCAGAGCACTGGCAGGGGCTGCCCAGGAGGGTTGTGGAGTCTCCTTCTCTGGAGACACTACCCCCCCCCCGACATGTTCCTGTGTGACTTGATCTAGATGATCCTGCTGTGATGGGGGAATTGGACTAGACGACCCTTCGATGGCCCTTCCACTCCCTGACGGGCTGTGATTCTGTTATTCCTGGTCTGTTTTCTGTCCCCTGGGACTGCCAGTGTTTAAAATTAAATCCTTATTCACACATCAGTAAAATGTCACAGTGGTGACTGCTGTGCAAGTGACAGTAGTGACAGTGACGGCGACGAAGTGGTAAAGCTCGTGGACTGAGAACACATGAACTGAAACATGACAACTTGAGATGGAAGAACTAGGTGGGAGAGAAACACGGGATGTGCTTTAGACGGACCCTCACTCTGCTATTAGTGCAGCTAACAGAGATGTAAGACCAGAGTTAGGAAGCAGGTAGAAAGCTACAGATGTGAGCAAATGAGTGCCTCGAGGAGCTGCTGTGTGTGAAGAAAAGGAATTTGCTAAATGGACTGTGCTAGAGCTAGACAATATTTTTCAGCTTGGCTGACAATAGCTCTCAGTGCAGCTTCTTTAATGGTCCCAGTATAGAATTTTTTCAGGTAAGTTTGTATTGTTTTGAGGTACAGAAGGAATGGAAAGTTATCTTCATCTGAGTGTGAATGTGTATTTCCATTTTGCTGCCTGAGCAACCGTGAAAGGTACGAACCTGTGCACCGGCCAAGAGCTGTGTGTTGCTTTCTGCTGCGAGAAGTTCTCATACAAATGGAACAGAAATTAGCAGCAGCAATAACACTTCACTTTTATAGCTGTGTCCTGGAAGTGTTGGCTCTGTCTAGCAAATGCAAAACAATCATTTAAGGATTTCTGTGGGAAATTATGATTGTGCAGTGTAAGCTAATAGAGATGGTTTCACATTATGTTTTCTTGAAAGCACGCGACCTGGTTCTGCTGTCGTATTAATCTCTAACTCTGTTAACCAAGAGCAAACTAGACCTGGCCAAGATTTAGCAAGGTGTTGCTGAGGAACTTCCTCGAGTAGTTTTCTGACACAATGGAAAACCCATCAAATCACATCAAAGTAGGTGGCTTTCTCTAAGGGTTTGCAGGTGACAGTGACATGGTTTAAATTGATGAATAGAATGTGGGGACATGGAAATCAGTGGATTGTGATGTATATGTGCAAGTGACTGCTTTTGGGAGGGAACTGGCATCACTGTTGCTTGGTCAAGGCCTTAGAAAGTGAGAACAAAGAGTTTCAGAGTCCTCAAGTGAACACGAAGAGGTTTAATGGTGACAGTGACGGACCCCTGGAAGGGGCTGCCCAGGGAGGTTGTGGAGTCTCCTTCTCTGGAGACCTGCCTGGATATGTTCCTGTGTGACTTGGTCTAGGTGATCCTGCTGTAGTGGGGGGGATTGGGCTAGATCATCTTTTGAGGTCCCTTCCAATCCCTAATGTTCTGTGATTCTGTGGAGAAGTTTAAAACCCACCTGGATATGTTCATGTGGGACTTGATCTAGGTGATCCTGCTGTGGCAGGTGGATTGGACTAGATGATCTTTTGAGGTCCCTTCCAACCCCTGTGGTTCTGTGATGTTCTGTTGTGGTTTTCACTCCAGCCTTGCTCAACACCGTTGAGCGGGAACGGATCGATGACTAAAAGCTTAGAAGAAGGCTGCAATTGTTTTGACATAAACGCACTCCTTTATCACCAGTGGAACAGAACAAAACCAAGTCTCACTGTGTTTTATACTAATTGCTAGAAAATGGCTGAATCCTTGTGTCACCATGAAATAGCTTTTGTTTACACGTGTCACTGCAGGGCTTTCTTCATCACTTGGTGAGGCCGTGTACATGTTAAACTGACAGCAGCTACGCAGCGATAGCTTATGCGACTTGATACGCTTTAAGAGATGAGCGTTGAGTGTTCCCTGGGGACTGGGGAGGGACAGAATTATCTTTTCACTCAATAGTTGTTTGCTTTATTTTTAGAAGTACCGCACAGTCTTTATTGTTCATTTTTCATTTTGTTTTCAATCTTATCTGAAAGGTACTATTTCAAGATGTCATTAAACCCCTTGGCAATTAACTAGAAAAACATGTTTCTCTCTTCAGGCTTCCACAGATGTGAACTGGGTGACCCAAAGCAAAGTTTCACGTAGAGTGAATTATATTAGAAATTATTTCCAGCAGAAATCTGAAAATCCCCATTTTTTTTTTTCCTGGTAAATTAATTAAATGGCTATGAATGTAAATTTAATTATGTTAAAAATCTGTAGAATCATAGAATACAAACATATGCCCACAGATCATAGAATCATTCAGGTTGGAAATATCCCCTGGGAGCATCGAGTCCAACCATCAACCCTACTCTACAAGTTCACCCTTAAACCAGATCCCCCAAGACCACATTGAAGCAACTTTTAAACACATCCAGGGATGGGGACTCAAGCAACACCCTGGGCAGCCCATTCCATGTGTTTGTTAAGAGACTGCTCTACCATGAAGAGAGTCACCCACATCCACGTGCACAATTTTGCTACAGAGACCACAGAATCACAGAAGATTAGGGATTGGAAGGGATCTCAAGAGATAATCCAGTCCAATCCCCCTGCCACAGCAGGATCATCTAGATCAAGTCCCACAGGAACATGTCCAGGTGGGTTTGAAACATCTTCAGAGAAGGAGACTTCACAACCCCCCTGGGCAGACCCTTCCAGTGCTCTGCCATCTTCACCATGAAGAAGTTCCTTCTCATATTGATGTGGAACCTCCTCTGTTCCAGCTTCCCATGAAACATGGGAGAACTGTAGGTTCCAAATGTGTGCAGAATATTGTAGCCTATTAATTCAGCACGAGGAGAAGCTCAGACCCTAATTAGCATTTTTATCCCATGTAGCTTTCATACGGAGTATCAAGTCAGAGCAGGGCTCTCGATGCGCTGGTTCCACATTAAACCTCTTCTGAAGCCCCGGGGTAAACACCAACCCACATTGTGATCCATAAGGATAAAATAATGTGGGCACAGATCTGTGTTCCCTCGTGCGGCAGATAAACTGAAAACACGCAAGATGCCCATGTCTGACAGAGATGTAAACTGTGAAAACCAAATATTTTCTTGTAGGGGGAGAAGGTAAAAATACTGCAACTCTTAAAAATGGTTGTTTACATGTCTTGCTGTAATTGGCATCGTGAGGCTTTTGCTCGCTGTAGTAAGGGCCGTAAACACATCCATCCCAAACAGAATTTTGCTGCAGTTTCTCAGGCACTTGATGCACATTAGTCGTGAGAAGTAGTTTCTGTAGCACACAGAAAGGAAGGCACATTCGTGTCACTGATTTGCCTTTAGTTCATTGGACTTCCTGTGTCTAATGACCTGATCATTGCGAATTGATTCTGGGCCCCTCAGTTCAAGAGGGACATGGAATTGCTGGAGAGAGTCCAGCGCAGAGCTACAAAGATGATAAAGGGAGTGGAGCATCTCCCTGATGAGGAAAGGCTGAGGGAGCTGGGGCTCTGGAGCTTGGAGAACAGGAGACTGAGGGGTGACCTCATTAATATTGATAAATAAGTGAAGGGTGGGTGTCAGGAGGATGGAGCCAGGCTCTGCTCAGTGTCATCTAATAAAAGGACAAGGAGCAATGGGTGTGAGCTGGAAAATGGGAGTCTGCACATCAATCTGAGAAGGAACTTCTTCATGGTGAGGGTGACAGAGCACTGGAACGGGCTGTACGGGGAGCATTGTGGAGTCTCCTTCTGTGGAGATTAAAAATCCACTTGGCTGTGTTCCTGTGCAACTTGATCTAGGTGATCCTGCTGTGGTGGGGAGATGTGGTGTTAGGGGACCTGGTTTAGGGGTGAACTTGTAGAGTTCTCTTTAGAGAACATAATTTCATTTTGATAACTTCAGGAAGTGCAGTTACATATCCTGGAGGAGGACAAAGTAGTTTCCATGTCATTTCACAGCTGCGTACATGGAGAGCAGAGCTGTCACAAAAGTGAAGATGCACTGCAATCAAAAATCCCCAAGTAAAGTTTTCCCTTAGCAGGGCAACTCTAAGCCTCCTTGAAACTCCTCAAAAATACTTGGGCTTTTTGATAGCTGAAAAAGTTATCCTTCAGGGAGCAAAATATGCTGCTTGTAATTGCTAATTGAGCTTAAAATATTTCTGATTCCAGTAAGTACAGAAACACTGTGCAGAGGTTGGGATCTCAATTAAGACTGTCTAGCAGCAATATTTTGTCATTTAAATATTAGAAGTTTCATTTGCTAATTGTGTTTTTATTAAGGATGACAATCTTACCGAGCAACTTATTTGACTTGGGATTTTTTTTTTTTGTTTAAAAGCTGCACTTCAGCTGATGTAAGAATTTCAATTCTTCTTCTTATGGGTTCTTATCTAAGCAGGTCCTATAAGGAAGGTATAGTCACTCAAGGAATCACAGAACGTTAGGCACTGGAAGGGACCTCGAAAGATCATCCCATCCAGTCCTCCCCTGCCACAGCAGGATCACCTAGACCAAGCTGCACAGACACATATTTAGGTGGATTTTAAACATCTCCAGAGAAGGAGACTCCACAACCCCCTGGGGCAGCCCCTTCCAGGGCTCTGTCACCCTCACCATGAGGAAGTTCCTTCTCATATTGATGTGGAACCTCCTGTGTTGCACCTCACACCCACTGCCCCTTGTCCTATCATTAGATGCCCCTGAGCAGAGCCTGGCTCCATCCTCCTGACACCCACCCTGCACATATTTATCAACATTAATGGGGTCACCCCTCAGTCTCCTTTTCTCCAAGCTCAAGAGACCCAGCCTCCTCAGCCTTTCCTCATAACTCAGGTTCCCAAAGAGACTACTATACACATGAGTGTGAGTGCAGAGGTCTGTAGCCGTTATCAGGGCAATGTATAGACAGATGTTTCTAATTTTCATGGTGCCTTTGAGCAAACAGCTCTTCCAGTGTTCATCAATTGAAGGGACATCATTTTAATACCGTGTGTTATCGCATTCTTTCCAATCCATTTCACGGGGGAATTGGCCGTGGCTGCAGAGATGCTGTTTGCACGGTTTGGTGCAGCACTGTCACGCCGTTGAGCTTCAAGTATTATGCACACAACTGACGAACACTAAAGGAAGCAAAGCAAGATGTTTGCAATTACTTTTGCTGTCTAAAGGACAAGTGTTAGATAACAGACTCTTAATTTGACTGACAACAGCCCACAAACATGGTATCTGCCTGTTACAGAAATAAGCTGTAGGGAGAATTTTGAAGGTGCCACTCTTAGAAGTGTGGGGGTTTAACAAATGAGTGCACAGACTGGAGATCTGACCTCACTGCCAACCACCCTTCCATGGGAAGGAAAAGTATGTGCAGGTCAGCTGGATGTGGCACCAATCCACATCACACCACCACAGCAGGATCACCTAGATCAAGTCTCACAGGAACATGTCCAGGTGGATTTTAAACATCTCCAGAGAAAGGTGACTCCACAACTCCACTGGGCAGCCCCTTCCAGTGCTCTATCACCCTCACTGTGAAGAAGTTCCTTCTCATATTGATGTGGAACTTCCTCTGTTTTCCATTTTACACCCATTGCACCTTGTCCTATCATTGGGTGCCATATCATTGGGTGCCACTGAGCAGAGCCTGGCTCNTTTCACACCCATTGCACCTTGTCCTATCATTGGGTGCCCCTGAGCAGAGCCTGGCTCCATCCTCCTGACACCCACCCTTCACATATTTATCAACATTAATGAGGTTACCCCTTAGCCTCCTTTTCTCTAAGCTAAAGAGACCCAGCTCCCTCAGCCTCGCCTCATCAGGGATATGCTCCACTCACTTCATCTTCTTCATGGCTCTGTGCTGGACTCTCTCCAGCAGTTCCGTGCCCTTCTGGAACTGAGGGACCCAGAACTGGACACTATATTCCAGATTCCTTCAAATTGCTTGCAGTTTTAGGCACTCTGCTGATCAGTGTGTAGAGAGCTGATAATGACGGAAACACTTTTCCATCAAAGCATTGGTCTAGGTGATCCTGCTGTGGCAGGGGGATTGGGCTGGATGATTGTTGAGGTCCCTTCCATCCCTAATGATTCTATGATTTCTAGTGATTTCCATTAGTTGAATAAAATGCAAGGAAATGCTCTGTGTTAGCTTTCTGTTGTACTGAATTTTTACCATAATCTGAGGTTGCTGTGTCCAAGCTAATGGCATCACTTTATTCCAGTCAGTCTTGGTTTTGGCACCTAGTGGAGAAGATGACAGAATCTCAGAACATTAGAGATTGGAAGGGACCCTGAAAGATCACAGAATTTCAGAACATCAGGGATTGGAAGGGACCTCAAAAGACCATCCAGTCCAAACCCCCAGCCACAGCAGGATCCCCTAGATCCAGTCGCACAGGAACGGCTGAGTTTGCTTCCTGGCTTTTGATTTAAACACTAGCAGCGAGGGAAGTCTTCACTCCAGAAAGTCCTAACAGCTGTTTTTCAGTTTTTTAAAACAGGAGCAGAGAAGGACATGAAATATTAAAAGTGTGCCACATGCCATCCTTCTGCAAGAACGCTTTTGGTTTCGGTAGGTCTGTTAGTCAGGTTTATTTAGCCTTTTTCATCGAGAACTGATTTAAACGGCCACGTTCGTGGGGCTCAGTTAAATATTTATCTGAGTTTATAAAGGCGCTGTTGCTGATGAGTGAGCTACCTGTTATGAGAGAACAAAGAACCTCAAAAAGCAGCAAATTAAGGTCACAGGTCAGTGTTCGGGCAAAATAGAGCTTGGCTAGCGAATGATTTCCTGTTATTAAGCCAATAAATCAGGCAGATGTTGATAGATGCAAGCACTGGGGCAGTGTGTCAGCCTCATGAAAAAATTGTTTAACAGATTCAGGTGATCAATGCTGTCAGAGTCTTGCATGCGAAAAGCAAGGTGACAAATTAAGCCGTGGGGCTGTGACACCAGAGATTACTACGGGGCCCCTTCTGCCCACCCCCACTGCTGCCAGCGCCGCTGTACGTCTCGCCTAAAAGCAGAAGCCCAACAAATAAATAAATAACACGCCGCGGCTGGCCATTTGGCTCCTCCGGAAAGCCCCACGAGTGAGGCGGAAGGCTAATGGATTTTCAAAGCCAGCGCAACCTGCTGCAGAAGCCCCGGTTGAAGAGCTCTGAAGGGGAAAAAATAGATAAAGGGGGTTATTGAATTATTAATGGGCTTTGTGATAGTGGCCTAATTAGACCTAAAGAGGTATCACTCGTTACTAATGGTCTGATGAAAACAAAAGCACCCCAACAGAAGTTTCGTTAAAATCGGGTGCCTTTCGGTGGCAAAAAGCTCCGCGCGGTGTCTGCGTTTGGGAACGCGGGCTCTCCTCACGCTGCAGAACACGCTGCAGGAAAAGCTGCCATTTATTCCTTCCTGAGTGACACCAGCAGGGTAACCTAGTAATTGCTGTCGGAGGCTTGGGCTTTCCGCTTCTCTCAATCTGAAGACACTTCAAACTGATGAACAAATTACTCTCTATTAAAACGAGCATTTTTCCAGTCAAAGTATCTGCTGTCACGAGCCGCTGAAAGCCAGGCGCTGTAGTTTTTTCACTTCTTTTTATTTTGTTATTTTTTTTAAAAGATGGAGCTGTTTAATACTCTAGATATTGTATGGAGACGTGACTGTTAGGGTCCAAGGGAACCATAATTACCTGAGAGAAGAGCCCAGCACCAGCATCTCTACAGTGTCCTTTCAGGTAGTTGCAGAGAGCGATGAGGTCTCCCCCCAGCCTGCTCCTCCTCAGACTAAGCAGCCCTAGCTCTCCCACAAGGTTTATTCTGCTGGCCCTTCACCAGCTTTGTTGCCCTCCTCCACGCTCGGCTCCGGTGCAGAACCTTCGTGTGATTTTTGCTGTCACTGAAGCAGCGCTGCCAGAGGTGTCTGGGTGATACAGCTGGCTTGGAGGGCAGGATGTGCCACAGCTTATTGCAGATAGGCTGTCCCCAAGCATCACCTTTTTATTCCAGGGCACAAATGGGAGCTCTACAGGCATTACTCACACGAGGACTGTTGTGGAGGTGCTGGCGCTGTCAGCGGCGTACTTCTGGCCTCGTGATGTACAAGCTGCTCCATCATACAGCTGTCACACAACTGCCTCTTGTATCTCCTGGATGATGCTTTTAGGCTATTTCAGGCAGGTCTAGTTCTTCTCATTTGTTATAGGGGGAAAAAAGCAATAAGAAGGGATAGAAAGCAACAATTTATTGATATCAAGCAGACTCATAAAATATTGCTTCCGTTGCTGTCCTGCAGTAATGCACGAGCAACGTAGATCAGTTGGTGAAGTTAATTTCTTTCAAGTAATTCTGCGTGTTGCAGGAAGCTGCATAAATACTCCATACTTGCTGCACTGGAGAAATAATCATTTATTTTTGTGAGTTCCTGAGTTACAGTGTCAGGGTCCTTCGTTATTAATTGTCACGTTTTCTGCGTAGGTTGCTTCCATGTTTGTGAAAACATGCAAACTTTCATCCAGCAGTGTGCCCTTGCGGCCAAGAAGGCCACCGGCATCCTGCAGGGTGGTTAGCAGATCAAAAGAGGTTCTCCTCCTGCTCTGTTCTGCCCTGGTGAGATTGCATCTGGAGTATTGTATCCAGGTCTGGGCCCCTCAGCTCAAGAAGGACGCAGAACTGCTGGGAAGTCCAGCACAGAGCCACAAAGATGATGGAGTGGAGCATCTCCCTGATGAGGAAAGGCTGAGGGAGCTGGGTCTTTAAAGCTTCGAAAAAAGGAGAATAAGGGATGACCTGATTGATGTCTATAAATATGTGAAGGGTGGGTGTCAGGAGGATGGAGCCAGGCTCTTCCCACTGTCTTCTAATGATAGGACAAGGGCAATGGGTGTGAGCTGGAACATAGGAGGTTTCACATCAATATGAAGAGGAACTTCTTTACGGTGAGGCTTACACCTATGACAGAGCACTGGAAGGGGCTGCCCAGGGAGGTTGTGGAGTCTCCTTCTCTGGAGATGTTTAAAACTCGCCTTGACATGTTCCTGTGCAACTGGGTCTAGGTGATCCTGCTGTGGTGGGGGGTTTGGACTAGGTGATTTTCTAGCTCCCTTCCAATCCCTAATGTTCCGCGATTCTGTGAAACGTTTGATTTTTGTGCGTTGAGGGAACAGAAATAAGACATCTGGGTACCCTGGGTCCACTGCTTACGATGTATGTTGTCATTGTAATGGAGACATGCTAACAGCTTCTCAATGCACAGCATTAATACCAGTTGTACGTTAAAAATTGGATTGACATTTGGGTTAGAAAAGGAAAACACAAGCCTTTGATTTATCACGCGTGTGCCAAACGGTAGGAAGTCCACATGTGGTTGTATAATTAAAGGCCGTTGTTCTTCGCTCCACGACAATGTTGTTAATGAGTCAACTCTATGGAGGGTCTCATCTCAGATATAACTTCAGGTGCTACATGCTCTCATTTTAAAACAGCGTGACTACAATGGCAATTTATTAAAATACTGTTAACTCTCTCAATGCGACCATGAAGCTAATTAAATATAACAAGTTGGCTTCTGGGATTGGTTTCACAGTCTGCAGGCTGTTCTTTCACCACGTCCTTTGGGGTTTCCCATCTGTGTGGGAGACCAAGAACAGTCCCATGCGACACACTTTTCTGCACTTGGAGCGCTTTGCAATTCCCTGTCAGAGGTGAAAATTACATTTAGGTCTTGATTGCTTCCAAGATTCATGGGGCAAAATTTCTTTTGAATTAAAAGTCTGTCTTAGTGTTGTGAAAGTTTTCCTCTCTTTCCTGAAAGTTTTCTGTGAAGCTATGGTGCTCTTCTTGCAGGTCATTAGCGACAGAATCAGAGGGAGGGGCTTCAGGCTCCAACAGGGGAGGTTTAGACTGGACATCAGGAAGAAATTGTTCCCAGAGAGAGTGGTCAGGCACTGGAATGGGTTGCCCAGGGAGGTGGTTAAGTGCCCATCCCTGGATGTGTTTAAAAGTCACTTAGATGTTGTTTAGGGGTAGGATGTAGTGTCTGGTTTAGGGGTGACCTTGTAGTGTAGGATTGATGGTTGGACTCAGTCTTTTCCAACCTGAATGATTCCATGATTCTATACTGGTAAGTGAAACGTGTTTGTAAACACGATGGCCCATCTTCTGAGGCCAGCTGATGAGAAACAGCCCATCTCTCTATTTGGTCTTTAGCTTCCACAAAAGGGTGTCTGCATGCAAACTGTCTGTTGAGCTGTACCTGTTCCCTGTTAACTCCTGACCTGTATGCAAGACCAGCTGGGAAAGTACTGGCTGGCACGAGACAAAATCACAGCCAAGATGCTCTAATAATGAATGAGTATAAACAGTCTGCGGTGAGGGGATCGGACTAGATGACCTTTTGAGGCCCCTTCCAGTCCCTAATGTGCTGTGGTTCTGCAAAACCCTCATGTAAAAAGGCTCTATAATAAACATTTTTTAAGCTAGAGGTTTGATAGGCTTTTCTTCAGCTTTGTTGTGTAAGAGTTGAAGCAAGTGCATTCTTTCAGCAAGAGGGGTGATGAACACAGGCCAAATTCATTTCCATGATTTCATTTGCACAAATGAGATGGTGGTCAGATACATATTTTCTGTGTATGCCACCGTCTGCTTAGAATCAGTGTGATGTGTACAGAAAAGCTGTTGGAGCTTTTGTTTGTTTATTTTTTCAGCTGCTTATCTCATATTTTCAAAGGCTGCCAGTAATCACTTTCCCTGCAATCTCTTTTGTTAGAGTAAGACGTTTGTAAATAATACAGGCTGAGCCTTCAAGATGGGCTTGACTGATGCTCCTGTTTTATGACTCATATTGGAGTGTCTGCTTAGATATTTTTCAGCAGGCTAAATGTCTGTGCAGCCTTTTATCGATTCTTCTTCTGTGATCTTTCTGCTCTGGACCTGAAATGCCTGTCTCTCTCTACCAGCTCTTAGAAGCCCTGGTGAATGTTCCAGGTGCACATCAACTACCAACCCACAGCCTGATTTCTTTGCAGTGCCTTGTTTTCTTGTGTCTCAAGTCAGGTCAGAAAACACACGCATTCACACTCGAGGGCATGTGCACTTCACAGAATCACAGAACATTAGGGATTGGAAGGGACCTCAAAGATCATCTAGTCTGATCCCCCTGCCACAGCAGGACCAGCTAGATCAGGTCACACAGGAACACGCCCAGGTGGGTTTAAAATGTCTCCAGAGAAGGAGATTCCACAATCCACCTGGGCAGCCCCCTTCCAGTGCTCTGTCATGCTCACCGTAAAGAAGTTTCTTCTCACGTTGATGTGGAACATCCTCTGTTCTAGCTCAAACCCACTGCCCCTTGTCTTATCATTAGATGTCACTGAGCAGAGCCTGGCTCCATCCTCCTGACACCCACCCTTCACGTATTTATCAACAGAAATGAGGTCACCCTCCCAGTCTCCTTTTCTCCCAGCTCAAGAAGACCCAGGTCCCTCAGCCTTTCCTCATCAGGGAGATGTTCTACTCATTTCATCATCTTTGTGGCTCTGCACTCCCTAAACTTGAATGTTTTAGAAGGCTAGATGTGAGCCAACAGGTTTTTTTGTATAGGTGGTCAGGATCATTTTTACAGCAGATGTGGTGTGCTGAATTTAATGCTATTATAAGGAAAAGAAAAATATTAGGATCTAAGAATTATTAAAGAACTATTGTCTCCTAGACTGTTTTTCTCTATCACTGTTTCTAAACAGTAATAAAGGCACACCACACTTCTATGAACATTTTAATCTCTGATCAAGGCGTGTGTGTAGCAAATAACCAGTAAGTAGCTCTAGAATAGACTGTGTTGCTTCCTTTCAGATTGCCCCATAATCTCCAAGTAGTGTTTCTTACTTTGAGTACTAATTGTCCAGCACCTTAATTGGGCCATGAATTACCCATAATTATCTGTTTTCCATGATAAAACAAGAGCATGTAATTATAGTCTTTTCACTGCCTTAGAAAGATAGATGATAAGAACAGACTTTAGGCCAATGTTTGCTGGGCTAACAGCAAGAGTGGTCTTGCTCTTTGAGCCCTGAACTACCTCATAGTAACATAACTTGATATCAAAAGTGTTGGTGGTGTCCCTAGACGAAAGAAAACCTGCTTTGGGTATGTGCATAGTAAAGGTATAGTCCCAAGTGTACCTGTAATTGTCCTTGTTACTGCTGCTTGAGCTAGGATTGGGTTAAGGCGTGTGGAGATGCGTGGGCACCGTGCGCTACAGCCCTGCTCTCCCCTGTGCACTGCGGCTTTAGGAGACGTGATGTGCTTTTGCACTGCATTTGTTTAAACCAGGCAGACAAGGCTTTGTACAGCTCCAACATGGAGTGACCTTTGAAGGTGCTTAAAGTTATCCATCTCTGTCTGAAGATTAGTCATTGAGAGTCCAGTCCGGCTATGCCTGAATTATATAATCAGGTAACTAGAAACAAACCAAAGAGATGATTCCCTGCAGTAGGAGAGATGGAAATCTTCAGGCTAATGCGGTCCTAAACCTTATCTCCTGAGGTCTGGGATCTCATTTTACAGAGACCAGTAGATGACATACTCTGGAACAAACATAACGCAGGAAAGCCAAGAAAACAGATAAAAGGGTTTGAATCGTGTCGCTCTCTGGCGTGTGTCTCTGTTATGCACCCCATGATGGAACACCTGCAGCAGGGCTTTCTAGAAATGCCATCTCACAAAAAGGTCAGATATCATGCAATTCTGCTGCTGAGGCATCTGTCAAGTCCTGTTTGCCATCAAAACAAGGTAATGTCCTGAAAGAAAGCAGTATGTTTTGCAACTGTCTGCAGCATATGGCACTGGAAATGCATGTCAGCAGAACAGAAGTCATGCCATGCACCTGCTTTTCAACTGTAGCACGTTAGTTGTCATTAAAAGCTGCAGTTGTTTAATTTTTCATAAACAATTTCCATGTTTTCACATCCTGCTTCACGCACCGGAGTGAAAGCAAAGCGCAGGGAGCCTCTTTGTTTGGTACAGGAATCTGAAATGTCAGAATGTAATGTGTAATAAATGCATCATTAGGCAAAAGAGGAGGCTGATTGTCGTTTACACAAAGGCCCACTTACATGTGGTCGGCAGTGGCTGCATCCTCCTGACACCCGCCCTTCGCATATTGATCAACATTAATGAGGTCACCCCTCAGTCTCCTTTTCTCCAAGCTCAAGAGACTCAGCTCCCTCAGCCTTTCCTCAGCAGGGAGATGCTCCACAGCCCTCATCATCTTTGTGGCTCTGCGCTCCTTAAACACAAGAGTTTTAGAAGGCTAGATGTGAGTCAACAGGTTTTTGGATATAGATTGTATATGAAGGCTCTATAATCCATGTAATCTGTATAATCAAAGCAGCATTTAAATCACCCACTGGAAGTGAAATTGAGAATCAGCCCCAAATACATGGGTTCAGTTCTAGTTAACTAGGAATCTTCTCTTGAAAATCCTTTGGGAAAGCCTCACATAAACAGCTGCAGTTTCTTATAAGGACAAGGAAGAAGAACAAGGTTATGTCTAGAAGCAAGTCATTCACTCCTAGTTTCAAAGCTGTGAAATCTTCACCTGGACTTGTTTGTGTGCGACTTGGTCTGGGTGGTCCTGCTGTGGTGGGGGGATTGGACCAAATGATCTTCTGAGGTCGCTTCCCATCCCTAATGTTCTGTGATTCTGTGAAATGTCCTTTAATGCTTCTATTAGCAGTGGAGAATGTACATGATGATGACAGGGGAAATTTAGGCTTGAGGTGAGGAGAAAGTTCTTCACCGAGAGAGTCATTGGCCACTGGAATGGCCTGCCCAGGGAGGTGGTGGAGTCGCCAACTCTGGAGCTGTTCAAGGCACGATTGGACGTGGCACTTGGTGCCATGGTCTAGCCTTGAGCTCTGTGGTGACAGGTTGGACTTGATGATCTATGAGGTCTCTTCCAACCTTGATAATACTGTGATACTGTGATACTGTGATACATTGGTCTTTCCAAGCTCCGAATCTGTGTGGATACTGTGGTAATAATAGTAGTAGGAACGTGGAGGATGAAAGATGAAAGGCTCCACTTTCTCTTTATTGGCTCCACACAGGAAGAGTTACTGCATCACAGCAAATCAAGGCTGAAGCACTGTCTTTGTTACTACTTTTAGTTGCCAGGCAAAAGGAATTTGACTTGATCTCTCTGCAGCAGGAAGGTTGTGTGGCTTGTTTTACAGGTCAGTGCAACCAAATCCTGGCTTTAGTTATGACTGTCTGCACTCAGGGCACCTCTTGTACTCATCCCTGCTGGTCTCCTGAGGGCCAGCGAGAGACTTCAGTCCAAGTGAAAGTTTATGCATGAGGAAAACAAAATGTTCCTCACCGGGTTAAGACTAACCATGTTTGCTTAGGCCTGGGGGTGGCTCTTAAGGTTCTCGTGATCATGGCCTCTCAACACCAACCGTCTTGATTTGGGAAGATATTGACTTGTAATTGCCCCATGTCACGTGCACTTTAAATGCCTCGTGTAGCTGCTTTGGAAAAGAGCTCGCACCAGTCATTTTGTGCCTTTTTCCCTGCTTGGGAAACAAATCATTTGATTGCTGCATAAAGACATAAAGTCCTGTGTCTGCAGACTTGCTTTTTAGCAGTTCATTGCTATTCAGGATAATCTTCTTATTGCTGCAGTATATTATAGCCTGTGAAGGAAGAGCTCTGTGTCTGGTAGGAATCACAACAGCCTGGCTTCTGCATTGTGCTGATGTTTTTAATCGAATGACTTTACGTGCACTATTGTGGGATATGTACATCAGGAAATATAGCAGGAGATAAAGATTATTCAGCACTTCACGACAGCAGAAACAGGAGGTACTGTGTCTCTGCCTGGGTTTAGGACTAGTGTGACTTCTAGAAATGAAAAACTTAGGGCTAAGTGTTGAACCTGCAGAGTTTGTGTAGTGCGTATGCATCAGAAATATCTTTATCTCTTTCCCAATATACAGCAGTATCTCAAATCCATGAACTTGGATAATCCTTCCTTTCTGCTTAAAAAATTAGCAAACTTCTCAACTCCAAAGTCCTAGGAGTAAATTGAGGAAAGTCACGACAAGATGTTCTAGGTAATACAGGAAAAAAAAAAAAGATTGCTTCGCTTAGCAGTTCTAGAAACTGTATTAAACAGCAGCTGTCTTCTTGCTTAAGAGGATTTTGTTTGGCTGGTCTCTCAAAGATGATAAGAGCATTTCAAATGAACCGCTGAAAATGTTGAAATCCCAATGAATTATGAACGTATGGATAAATCCATAAACCTATTTACTTGGATAAATCTAGACAGAACATTTACTTCCGTGTTCTCACTCCTTTAGCATTGATGCCACTTCAAACTTTACTGAATGCAAGTTCTCGTTGGTGAACAGAAACAAATGCCCAGCCTTCTGCTCTGGATGCGTACGCACGGATCTCCTTACTGCTTATTTCTCTGAAGTTTACGTTCTCAAGCTGTGAGTTCTCCATCATTTGGATTGATTTTTCTGTAATGTCCCCGGCTTTCTAGTCAAAAGCTTACGAGGCTTCTCTATCTGTAAAACGCTTGATTCAGGAGTATTTTCCACACGCTTAATCACAGGAAATAAAAAGCAAAGGAAATCCATCCCTAAGAGTCGCACGGCGTTGCACTGCAGAAGGTATTTCCAAGGCAGAGGGTCCGAGTCAAAGACAGATCACAGAAGCAGCACGGCTGCTACGTTTGGATCCAGCGCAGCCAGATGTTGTCAGTGGGAACAAGCCTCTCTGTGAATAATTCTGCTCAGGATTTGTAGGGATTTTAACTTTTTGCTCGAAATGGTACCTGTGTGAGGCTCGGTCTCCTGGCTTCACTTTCCCCTGTCTGCCTGCTGCTAGCACCTGCCACGGTCTCAGCTCCAGGTCTCTCTCCCTTGTGTGATTGATTCCTCAGTGGCAGATGCCAGCACTGCCTCGTGTGGATCCATCATCAATCAGTGTCTGGCGTGAGGACCACTAGACTGAGCTGCCTTTAGGCTGTGCAGGGCTTCCATCGAGATGCGCTTCATCTAGGTTTTTGTTTGACGTTTGAAAAAGCAAATCCAGAAGCAGAAACACAGCTGCCCTTTGCACGTGAGGGTGCAGGTACCAGGAGCCACCATGGCAAAGGCCTGCTGCCGTCAGATGGCCACACGCCTTAAATCCTGCATGTAGGGCACCAGGCAGGCAGGGGGGCAGTAAGAAGGTTTTCCCGTGTCTCTCCTGAGAGAGTCTGCACGTCCACTTCGGAAGAAATGCTCCTCTGACCCGTGCTCCCTGTGTCAGTCCTCTTTCGGCCGGGTTCGCTGCCCTGCCCTGCACGGGTTTCCCTGAGGAGCCGCCATCTTGGCCGCAGGGCCCAGCCAGGCCCTGCGCTCTGGGTCGCTTGGGGCCGGCTGTGCCCAACACAGGGCAGCCCCAGCCTCTCCTCAAGACAGCCCCTGCCAGCCCCACGGCTACTGCACCCTGTACAGGACAGTAATGAAACGGCTTGACTGAGGGAACAGGCGTTATGTAGTCTAGAGGGGACGAGGCTGAGATCGTCTCCACAGCTGCCTACAGGGAGGTTGTCCTGAGGCTGGAGCTGTTCTCCCAAATTCCTGAGGACAGGACGAGGGGAAATGGCCTCAAGTTGTGTCAAAGGAGGTTGAGATTGGATCTGAGGAAGAAGCTCTTTGCTGAGAGAGTGGCTGGGCACTCGACCAGGCTGCCCAGAGAGGTGATGGAGTCCTCATCCCTGAAGGTGTTTAGAAACCGAGTAGCTCGAGCACTGGAGGCCTTGGTCTGGGGGGTCCCTTGGTCTAGGAGCTGTTGCGATGAGGCGCGGACTTGATGATCTGAAGGTCCTTTCCAGCCATGATGATGATTCGATGATTTTGGATAGAGAAAGGAGAAGTTTCTCTCTCCTAGTCTAGCTTTCTACCACCTGCCCCACTGACACTCTTCAACTGGTGAAAATGCAGCCACTTTTATCAAAGTCTCCTTATACCACCTTTTCATCAGAGTTGACTGTAAGTTTCTTTTTTTCCTTCATAATCTTCATGATTACAGAGGAATGCAGTGATAAATAAACAACTTACCTCCTCTTTCATTCGCATTTTGAAATCCTTAAGGTCAGAGAGAAGATAAGTCCATTACATTCGTGGACATGTTCTCTACTTTAACGTTTCATCCTGAGTCTGAGGGGGTGAAAACAAAATTTCCTCATCAGCAAAGAGTTGTTGATGAGGTTTTAGAGCTCTCTGAATTGTTTATAAATATTTTCATAATTTAGTACTCAAAACCTTCAGAATTACCCAATCCACAGGGGTATTGAAAGCAGCTGCTTTTCTTCAGGTTGTGATATTGGAAATGTTTTCAGATGCCAAAAATAGTCCCACTGCGTTGTCTAACATTTCAAGAATCAGATCTACATCACCTGAAGCTATGAGGTGTGTGCCAAAATCTTCCTTTGCCTGTGAGCCCCCAGATAGAGATGCTGTGGGCAGCCCAGAAGGGATGGACTTCATGTTGACTCCTAGAGCTTCCTGCCCTGCTCATCAGTCAGTAGCCATCTGGCTGGCTTTTTCATCAGCTGGGTTTTTCTCCTCCAGAGTTACAGAGCCCCACTGCCAACCTTCGAACATGGCCCTAGCCTGGGAGCAGTGCTGGAGCTGGTCATCAGCACCACACTGCTCAAGAACCAAAGATCTGACTTGGAAAGAGTGTTTCAGGGGAAGTACTTCCTTTCTTTCCCTATCTGTGCTGTGTTTTCCTTTGAAATTAGAAATCAAAACACATGTACTGTCCTTTCTGTCTTAAATGTCTGACCAAAATTTACCCCGTTCTGCTGAAGGAAGTATTCCCAACCTCGCACTAATGTGAAGTGTTCTGTTTGCACGGGAGGCAGGCCTGCCTACAAGGGGGTGCGTTTCTGATTTGTTTCTGTTTTTCCTCATGGGCCAGATAATCTTACTTCCCCATGTTTTTCATCTTTAGTTTTCTTTTTCCTGACCTATCTGCCTGAAACACACTTGTACTGCTTCTTTCACCTTTTCCAACCAGTTCTCTGTGTAACTACGGACTCGGAACAGGGTGATCCACCAAAGGATTTACATCTCGTTAGGGAGAAAGGAGTTTTGGGTGGATTGACTGTACCACCCACAACAGGCAAAAGTGACCTGTTGATCACAGAACAATCCTGGAAGGAAGTGAACATAGTGTCTTCTCACAGAGAATCAGGAAGAGGCTTCCTGAAGCTAAATATGTCAAGAAACAGCCTGGCTGGAGCTCTAACTTTGCTGTCGAGAGAGCCAGATATTAAGGTCATTGCTCAGTGCAATGCAAATTGATGGAAGCTCTAGGGATCTGGAGCTCTTCAGAAATATGTACAAAATGAATTCAAATAGACACGTTTTTCAAAACAAGTTTTGAAATGACAAAGTATTTTTAAATCTTTTAAAGTTGGAATTCCAATGAGTTTTATGCCGTCTATCTGTTTGGCTCTGGGATTATTTTTAACACCTCTTAGTTTTGAAAAAACAGCTGAATGAGGTCATCCCGTAAAGATCTGGCTGTGTGTGGGGAAAATGATTAGGTGGGTAAAAGTTAACTTTTATTTGTTAACTTCTTGTTGAGTAAAGTGAAGCAACTTTACTTGTTAACTTCTGTTGCTTTCTGACATTTTTAATCTGCAAGACTACAGTGAGTTACAAGTCAAAACATTCGGTTTCAGAGTGACTGGTGAAATAATTTTTATCCTTAGCATTTCTCTAGAGCTGCTTGTTTTGACACATGGAGCGTAGGTCTCCGATAGTCAGTGAAGATGTGTAGCTTTAGCTATAGCACCCTTGATGTATGGAGCTTGTCTTGGAACCTTTTAGGTTGGAAAAGATCTCGAAGACCACTGAGTCACATGTCAACCCAAAAATAGTTTACTGATTAAACCCCATAGTAATTCGATTCCTATTACTCTGCCCTGGTGAGACCGCATCAGAATATTGTGTCCAGATCTGGCCCCTCAGTTCAAGGACACAGAACTGCTGCAGAGAGTCCAGTGCAGAGCCACAGAGATGATGAAGGGGGTAGAAGGCATCACCTATGAGGAAAGGCTGAGGGAGCTGGGTCTCTTGTGCTTGGAGAAGAGGAGGCTGAGGGGTGACCTCCTTAATGTTGGTAAATATGTTCAGGGTGGGTGTCAGGAGGATGGAGCCAGGCTCAGCTCAGTGGCATCTAATGACAAGGCAATGGATGTGAGCTGGAATATAGGAGGTTCCAAATAAATATGAGAAGGAACTTCTTCCCAGTCAGAGTGACAGAGCACTGGAAGGGGCTGCTCAGGGAGTCTTTTCTGGAGACATTTAAAACCCGTCTGGATATACTCCTGTGCAACTGGGTCTAGGTGGTCCTGCTGTGGTGGGGTGATTGGACTGGATGATCTTTCAAGATCCCTTCCAACCCCTAATATTCTGTGATTCAGTGGTGTATTGAGCATTTATTCTGCAGAAGTGCATTTTAGGGCTTTGCACGTTGCCCACTCTAATCCTGAGGGGCCAAGGAAATGATATAATCATCTTACAGGCTTTTGATGCTTCAGTCAGTGAATAAGAATTTGCTGTAAACAGGCTATCACGTTTACAGTTCATTGGAAGTGACAGAGAGATAAAAGAGTGGCTAAAATGATGTAATAGAACGTGGACTGTTGTGAGAATGTACAGCATTTCGTCTTGGATACACAAATGTGTGTAAGGTTTCTGCATGGCTAATGATCCAGTGCTGAAGTCTGAGTGATAACGTGGCATTGCTGGGCACATCCATGAATGTGAAAGATAGTGTTTTCTCATTAGTTTTGCAGTGGCTTGGGTTTTTTTTTTAGAATATTGATATTGGTGGCGAACATCTCTGTCTCTTATTCTTTTTTAAAAAAATGCAATTTTCATGAAATTACATGCATCTAGATTTTTATTGCTCTTACATAAAACATTCCACTCACTGGGGATGGGACTGGATGATCTTTCAAGGTCACTTCCGATCCCTAATGTTCTGTGATTCTGTGATTTTTCATCTGGTTTCATAAATGTGGTGGGCATTTCTCTTCCTTTACTCCTTTTCCCCCTTCCCTCTATAAAACCAGAAGAAGATAGGAGCTGAAAGTATCATGAAATTGGCTTCAAAGTTAAAACCTTTCAAATAACGTGTCCTGTCATTGACAGATCTTTTTCTTCCACTCTGATGCTTCTCGTGGTAATTTAGAACAAGATTCTGAAAATTTGCAATAATAAATACAGTTCTGCTAAAAGCAGACATTATACATCGAATCATTTAAGACTGCTCATGACATCAATTATATTTTGTCACCGTGAAATATACGTTACACATTAGATTTTATCAGCACAATGAAGAGGTACATTCCAGAATCATAAAGGTGGAAATCAAAATGGTTTTCTCTTTGCCTAATGGCTTTAATTGCAGGATCCACTAGAACAAGGTGGCTCCTTTAGTTAGAATTTTGTTCTATCAACTGTCTGTAACCTGTCAGGGTATGCCCAGTGCATGACGGTTATACCATTCCGTTCAGTTCCACCCCAACAGGCTTGTGACAATATGCCAGCTGATTGTTCTCTTCTCTTCTCTTCTCTTTGAAATGTGCATACTTCAGGTCTATTAAAATGCTGCCTAAGCTCCATTATAGATGAGTATTATCCATTATCCACTCATTGTCCATCTATAGATTCATCACCCATCCATTCATCCATCCATTCTCCACCATAACCAGTTGCAATTATTTAACAGAGTGCATAGAGTAAACAAATCTGTTGAAATTTAAGAAGGATGATGGTTCTTTTTGCATGGTCTGGCAGATACAGCGTGTGTTTCTCTCTTGGTTGCGTGCCCAAATAAGCTTTACAGTGGTTGTTGTGAAAAAACCAGCCATTTGCCTTTGGCAAGGCTGGGTTTCCTGCGCAGACTGGAGGCAGCTTTACTGTATGAAGATAAGCAAGTGCTTTTGTGATTGTGTGATGCATGTGAGCAAACTACATAGAGACAGGAATGAGTTCAGTAGTGGGCCAAATTCTCTGATAGCCATGCTGCTCAGCGGTGGCCAGTAGGAAGCAAAGAACATTTCTCTTCCTCCAGCACATGGAAGGAACTAGCAAGGAATTACAGAACATTAGGGATTGGAAGGGAGCTGGAAAGATCATCTAGTCCAATCTGGTTCTGTGATTCTGTGATAAGGAAGCAGAGATATTCAAATCCTTGTGCTTAGTTTAGCTTTCCTGAGAAGGCTATCTGTATTTAATTGTATTTATGAACACTTAATTACGACTAATGTCACCTCTCCCAAGCACTCCACATAACCAAGGTTCAGAGCAGCAGGTTCTTGTGATGCATCCATTTATCAGCTTTAGCTCTGAAGTTCTCAATGGCTCCATTGCTTTCAGCACAGGCTATCATCAGGATTTCCAAGAGACACAACACCACAGTGTGGTAATGGAAAGAAAACAAGCCACAAAGATCTAAACCAGCACAAACACAGTAAATAATCACCTCCTGTGGAAGAAGCAGCCAGTCCCTTTGCAGGACGCACGATGGGACCTTACAAAGTAAGAAAGTAACTGGCTGTGTAGCTACGAGTCAATAAACAAAACATCAGTTTGAGTTTAGAGTTTATAGTACATGCTCTTTGAAAAAGGATACCCAAGGCACCTAAGATAGCTGAAAGGGTAACTGAACAAGTCTTTGGAAGCTAGTGCTGCTCTTTGGACCCTTTGGTTTGTCCTAGCAGGATGAGGAACGGGAAATGCAGACCACTGCCAGCAGAGAAAAATGTCATCAGCTTAGCTGGAACACAGATAATGTATTACACAAAATGAGACCTCTGGCAAGTATGTGCCTCTGATCCCTGTCAGACACCAAGTTGTCTGCATTCCTCTTGTAAAACTGTAAAAAGAAGAAAAAGAAACCCCTATCAATCTCCATTTGTATGATTAGAAATAGCAATTAATTTCTAGGCCTTGTAATTACCTTTTTGAAAGAGAAGGAGCAGGACCAACTAGTTTGTAAAGAAGCACTTTGTCACTGTGAGCATGACAGAGCACTGGCACAGCTTCCCAGAGGCTTTGTCCTGTATTCAGAAGCCACCTAGGCACAGTCTTGGGCAACTGACAGTAGGTGGACCAGCTTGAGCGAGAGGGGTTGGATGAGATGATGTCCAGAGGTCCCTTCCAACATCAGCCATTCTGCGATCTGAATTTCCTTCAAGGTCATGGTTGCTTTCAGAAGATTGTGTTTTTCTCTCTTTATGTTTTGGAGCCCAAATCCCAGGTCATACCGCCGACAGAACTGCTGGTAACTTCAGGTGACTTTTTGTGCCAAGAGAGGGCTAACAGGGACGGAAAATAGCACTTTGTGCTATTGACACAGTGCTATCGACACAGTCGTATCGACGCGGCGCGCTTGCTAGCAGAAGTCTGGGCAGAAATAGAGCTCACAACAGACACATTAGAGTGACACAGAGAGGAGGCAGGCTGGGTTTAGCTAGTGATCCAGTTGGTACTTAGCGGGGTGCTGACGTCTCTTGTCACTGTTTTTAAGGCCATTGGAACAGTCAGCCGTCAGACTGTATCATGTAGAAGTAAAAGCCGTGACATTATAAATTGTGTTTTCATTGAACGTGTTCATTTTCTGTGCTTTTCAATCATTTCTGTTAGGTGTTTGTGACCCTTCCAAAAGAGGATTGCTTTATAATTTTCTCTGTACAGCTAGATGAATTGTTTATAGATCCCTGGCTAGCCCTTGGCACAGTGAAGATGTTTGGGTTTTTATTACCTACTTCCACCAGTAGTTGTATTTACTTCTTGCAGAGGCTGTAAATCACTTTGTATTAATCTAGAATTGTTAGCAGGGTATGTAATGATCATTAACTTGGCTTTATCTATTGTTTTCCTTTTGCTGTTACTCCTGACTGCAGGAGCTGAACTGGTCTGAGATCTGCTGTCCTAAGTTCTGGGCCAAGGACAAAGACTTTATACAAACTTTAGCACGGTGCCATGGTTTGCCTTCTTGTATCTACCCTGTGTAGTCAAACATGACTCTCTCGTTCCTGGTGGTTACGGGCTTGTAGGACTGGTTGTACACCAGCCTTGAGGGAAGTTGTTGAAGGCACTCTGATGTACACTGTTGGGCAGAAGGTCTGCAGAGAAGGCAGGAGAGGTTATCTAAACATGACAGTGGTTACACCATCAATCATTCCTTTTAGATGCCTTGGAGAATCGAGCAGGGCCAAACCATCAACGCAGACAAGCGAAGGCGGTGCTGTCGTATGGGTGTTTTAATTAGAACAGCATTAGGACTAGAGCCCAAGCACAACACATTTGCAGATCTCATCTGAATTAATTTTACTTGCATTTTTTTGAGAGATTTACTTGTTTCTTCTCCCTTTCCACCTGTGCTGAAATACGTCAAGAAATTCAAAGTCTGTAGTCCCTGACTTGTACGAGAAGGTGGAAGGTTACCTACGCTTCACCACACAGACAAGATGCTGGTACTATTTATTGCAAGCATTTGGGCCAAATTCATCTATTGCCTGGTTACACTTGGGGTGTAAAGTGGAGCACAGTCACCTCAGATTTCTTCTGTGCTCTGTGAAGATAAACAGGCACGAAATAGCTGCCGCGGAGAGATCTGCAGCACCCCTCCTTAAGTCATGGGTGTACAAACGACCCAGCCATTTCCCTCTGAACTCAGGCACCAGCGTTAAACACGAGGAGTTAGTCAAGGTGAATCAAGACTTTCTTGCTCAGCCTGCCCTTGTAGTCTCAAACTCTGCAGCTTGCTCTTTCAGATTAATGTCTGTGTGTTGAGTCGTGTTTATACAGAGCCCATCTGGCTTGGACAGGGCATAGATTAGCCCTGCACGGGGCTGATTACAGGGCCAGGAGATATGTATTTATAATACATATATATATATACATCTGCTTCCACACGGCAGAACTCATGCAAGTAGCTCTGTATATAAATGGGGTAAATAAGGATCAAGTCCTGTGCTAAAAGGTGCTTCCAGTGTCTTTCCAGCCAATTTGTCCTTCCTGTCTCTACTGTTTTCTTATCTCTTCTGTACAGGCTATAATTAGGATTAGCAGAAGTGTTTTACTTAATGTTGCAGTACTTCTTGTGTACGGCGCTGATATCTTAAGTATAATTAACGCTCTATAGCTCCCATTAGTGTTTTTAAGCACTTAAAATGTTCCATAATGACCAAAACTGAAGTTGTCATTAAAGGGCCATTGCTATTTATTATGCTCATAAAGCAGGCACTTTGCTACCGAAGAATATATCGTCGCATTCCATTTAGAAAGCAGGAACAGACAGCAGCGTTACCGATGGCACCCGCGGGATTAAAGGGCTGCCTTAAATTGATCCCATTCTTATTCCGTGCAGGAGTCAACAGGGAAATCTGCGAGCAGGTGACAAATCATTGGTAGCCCAGCACACCTCTGATTAGCCGAGTTGCGCTGGGGGGCAGATTGCTGGTTGTTGTGAGCATTCCCTTCTGCGGCTGGTTTCTGGCAGTGTGTGTTTTCCTCGGAATCACATCTATTTCATAGTTCAGCTTCATTACATTGCAGCCTAAACGCTGCCTTGTTCCCAGCTGTTATAAAAAGGAAAACATTTCATACCCTCTTCATTATGCTTTGGGAAAAGGGCCAGGTACGTGATTAACACGAGGATCTTACCAAATTTTCTTCCCTAGTGCTCTTCATCAGATGCACGTAGCTGTGACCAGGTTGGGTTTCTTACTGCCGTTGCTTCACTTGGTCCACTTCATGATTCAATTACACGGTTTCAATAAATCATATTTTCTCATACAAAATAATAGAAGAGGGTCCCCCCACTTTTATAGCTCCTTCTGTCTGAAAAAGTTAATCTTCTTTGCCAACGCTGCTCCGAGGATACATTTTAGTCACAGTCCAACTGTTGGAACAAAACATGAACCATTTATAGCAGTAAACAATTATCGCTGAAATGAGATAACAATTTAATGGTCCTGCATGATTAATGTCCCACATAAATTCTTTATGACACACAACTGAAAGACGGCGTTACGAATGTATAATAGACAGTCAACAGAATGTGTCATCTTTGGGTTAGTTTCTAAGGAGACGGGCCGTGCAATGAGTGCTCTCATAACAAAACCTTCTTACAGTGTCTTTACTAAATTAAATTTCCAGAGGTGCAGTTGTTGGCTTTTTTGGCCTTAGTGCCAACTATGCACACGGGAGGTCAATCCAGTTAATGGCATCCCTAGAGTCTTTTTCATGTTTGTGATCCAGGGCCAACGTTTTCAACCGTTGGTACCGACACTTAATTTAAATTGCTGTCTGTTTCTGGGCATACAAATACGTGGTCTGCTCTTCATAAATGCTTGTTAT
Organism: Rhinopomastus cyanomelas; assembly: GCA_013400115.1. NCBI lineage: Eukaryota > Metazoa > Chordata > Aves > Bucerotiformes > Rhinopomastidae > Rhinopomastus > Rhinopomastus cyanomelas. The sequence continues at coordinate 1,097,203 of VXBP01004446.1, forward strand.
TCATGGCTGAATCTGACTTTTCCCACTGTTTCCAAGGTGAATAAATGCATTCACTATCTTTGAAAATCAGGACAACAAACTTCAGGGATCCAAATGCTATTTTGATGCAAAGGTTTTTGACAGAACATTAAGTTTTGGAAGGGACCCTGAAAGACCATCTAATCCAATCTCCCCACCACAGCTAGCCTGTAAACTGCTGAACCACCTCATATGGCCTTTGTGCTGTCCACAATGGCGTGCTACAGGAAAATAATTCAAGCATTTTGAAGTCCTAGTTATTCATTCCTTTGATAACCTCATCATTTGCTTCCTGGTTAATTTTCTTTAAGAAAGGAGCTCAGTCTTAAAAATTGAGATTCCTTTTTGGCCACTGAATCTGTAGAAAAGTGGAGCTAGAGAAAGACACATGCTGGGACTCTCAGTAAGGATAAAATTAGTGTTCTGGCATGAAGCTGGTAATGGCTGTCATTTGCTGATGGTGGGAGAGGCTGGAGAGTGTAAGGATCTTGTGCTGTGTTCTTCTGACAGCACTTCCACCATCAGCAGGAAGAGTTTTAGTAGGAGCTAGAAAAGCAGAGTAAATAACACCACAGCCCTACGTATGGTGTGAAGGTGACACAGACAGGTGTATTTCCAGCTCTAGCTGCACCATTCCTGAGCCATCCTTTTGCTGACTAACTCAAGTGACAAGTTACTGAGTAAGAGCGGTGGAGATTGTTATGCGCCGTGCAGATTTCAGAACAAAGCATAAATAATTGCCATACGGTATCAATTTGTTTGATCTAGGAATAGAGCCCTCAGCAGATTTTCCAGTGCCTAAGTGTAACTTTGAAATGTTTTCTTTGATCTAATAGAGCCTCGTCTCTCCAAAAGATTAGCCTTGGGAGGAAGCTGGGTCTCTTTTTAGTTTGGAGAAAAGGAGACTGAGGGGTGACCTCACGAATGTTTATAAATATGGGAAGGGTGGGTGTCAGGAGGATGTATGCCAGGCTCTGCTCAGTGACATCTAATGACAGAACGAGGGCCAGTGGGTGTGAGCTGAACAGAGCAGGTTCCACGTCAATATGAGAAGGACCTTCTTGTCGGTGAGGCTGAGACAGCACTGAAAGGGGCTGCTCAGAGGGGTTGTGGAGTCTCCTTCTCTGGAGACGTTTAAAACCCGCCTGGATCTGTTCCTGTGGATCCAGGTGATCCTGCTGTGGTGGGAGGATTGGACTAGATGATCTTTCGCGGTCCCTTCCAATCCCTAATGCTCTGTGATTCTGTGGTTCCATGGGTGGTGTGCAGTTGATGCAGGGAAGGTTACTGCAGGAGACAGCAGTATGTAGAAGTGATTTGGGGGGGTATTTGTAGAAATGCACTTCAAGTGAGGCTGAGGCAATGCCCTTATATTTCATCTCTTTCTGTAATGATGTGAAATTTCTACCCTCTCAGCATGAATTAGTCCCATTTCAGGCAAGGGTTTGCACGGTACACTTAAATTGAAATTATTCTCTCTCTATAGAACCTTCTGAGATTGTATCTTCCGTTGCAGGGATTTATTGAAAATTGTACTGGCTGTCTCAACAAATTATTTACTTGGGCTTCTGAATGCTCTTGACAGACTTTTTACCACCCATTTCAACTGTATCAGGATCAACAATTTACCAGACCATGCTACCTTTATGGCAGCAAGAAAAAACAGGAGAAAAACGTAAAAGGAAACTCAGCTGGTTGATTTTGTTCATCAGTTACAGCAGTACGAAATTGCCATCTATGTTTTCCTGCTCTGCTTTTTTCACCTGCATTTCCTACTGTCCTACTTTTTCACCTACATTTACTTTTCTCTCTCTGTGCTGCCAATAATGCATCCAGTGATGTTTTCTCCAGCTGACTTGTCTGCTCCTGTAGGAATCAAGTTATGATGCTTGTATCAGGTTATAATGCTTGATGTCTACAGTTCCTACCAGGGGTTGGGATGCATAAAGGCTTTTGCTTGTGCTTGCTCCCGTGAGAACCGAGGTCACTGCTGAATCTCGTGTGGCACATTCGGGTGCAGTAAGTGAGAGGCTGCAAGAGGGACGAGTGGACAGGCCAGGTGATCCCAAGCTGACCAACAAGACTTTACATCCTATAGACTTCATATTAGATATAAAAGTGAAGGATCACAAGGGTCAGCTTCTCTTCTCCAATGGTCAATGTCTAAGGAGAGCTCTACCCATTCTGCCTTTGATCCCAGTGTGTGCATTCCTGAATCCAGTTCTTGCATCCAATTTCTGTCTGATACTGCGTCTACACTGGGACTTCCCCAGTGCCCGCCCACAGTATCAATAGTGACAGTGATGTAACTGCCTGTTAGGGAGATTGGGTTCAGTATTGATCCTGTTGTGGTTGGGGGATTGGACTAGATGGTCTTTTGAGGTCCCTTCCATGTTCTGTGATTCTGTATTTGTATGTATTTCATATCACCACTATAATCTTCACTAAAGTAGTTTTATTTTCCAATCCATAAGTCTCTCTCTCTCTTCTTCCCTTTCTCTTCCCTTGTGGGAGAGAGAGGGGTTAATAGAGAGCATCTCTCATTTGTCTAATGGCCCACTCAGCCCTAACCTGTGCCACACAGGCATGTTTTCCAGGGCACAATAGTCGGAGGAAAGACTTGGCAATAAAAACTGTGCCAAAAGTACTGAGCACTGCTTCCCACAGCACTCGCTTGAGTTACAAGAGCCTGCCTGAAGCCGAGGTAGACACACTTGTTCTCCCCACAGAATGTATTAACCGTGTCAGTCACGGCGAATCTTTCATTTCTGTCAAATTAGATGGTCCCTCTGGCAGGTCACAGTGGCCATGGTGGCATTATCAATATCTTTAAAAGGTCATCTATCAGAGAATGAGTGGTGTAGGTAATGAGCAAGGAGGGAAAGAAGACTGCTTGGTATGCTCAGAGAAGTAAAAATGATTCAAAAAGCTACTGCAGCTGAGGAACAAGGATTTCATTTGTTTGCATTTTACAGACCATCTCAACATCTGCACAATCCCAGTCTTGACAGATAAGACTTCATCACATCCTTTATCTTATTTAGGTCCAGGGCCCTTGCAGAGTTGTTTTGCTGTGGTCTTCTGTGGGACTGGAATGAAAGTAGTGATAATATGAAATGCGCGCAAAAGCCATACTGAACCCAGCCCTGCTGCCGGCAATTACACCGTCGTCACTGCTGATGCAGATGCTGGGGAACACCCAGACTGGACTCAGCAGCAGACAAGAAATGAATGCAGGAGCTGGAATACCTGATGTTCTGTGATTATCCCTAATATTCTGTGATTCTGGAATGCACAGGCTGGGATCCAAGGCAGAACGGACAGACATGCCATCAGACACCAGCCACTGCAGAGGCAAAGAGGGAAGCAGACAAGAAGGGCTGACCTTGTGGCTCCTCAGCTCTACATTAACATGACACATATTGGATGGAACACCTTGTTGATCAGTTTAGGGTCACCTGTCCCATCCAGTCCTCCTCACAAGTGTGACCTTTCACTTGCTGCACCCCAATGTGGCACACAGGATTCATCCGTGACCTTGGTCTCCACAAGAACAAGTTACAAGCAAGAGCCTTTCTGGTAGTAACTGCAGACATTGAGTGTTATCACTTGTAGAAGCAGACTCTGTCTGCAGAAATATGCTGTTAACTTCAGAAGGTGCAGTTACTGATAAGAAATTCAGATGAAAAGAGAAATCACCAAACAGAATTACTTCTGTTCTAACTCAAACCAGGACAGATTGTGAGGAAAAGTGGGAAGGCACTGACTGATTCCTTTCTGATGGTGCAAAATCTCACCATATGACCACTTGGCTGCAAAAATGGCTCCTCACTGAGATATGTGTTTGTGAGTAACCCCCTGTGCTTTGGTGTCGCTCCTCTAGTGGTGGAGAGCTTGGTGTGTTGAGACTCAGACTGGACGCCCAGAAGAGGTTAAGTTTCAGATGTGGCCTGGCTCTGTGGTGGAGCAGCATGGGCTCATTTGAGCAGCCTTTTAGCACAGTGGGAGGACACTGGTGGGAGCTCTGGCCAGCACTTTGGGTTTGCTCAGGCAGCAGTTCCGAGGCAGTGCTGTCGATTGTGTCATTTCACTGCTGAAGTTTGTGTTTTAAGCTCCAGGGATGGTTCGTTAACAACAAAACCCTCCAGCCCACAGTGTGCCTCCTTCTTTCTCAGTGGCTAGAATATAAAACACTTTGGCACTGCTCTCTTACACTGAAATTCCCTCCTGGCAGTCACAATGCTCCTGTCCCTGTTTTCTGTCACCATCACTGTTGCATATTTAGGTGTTGACTTAATGTCCAGCAAAGTTCATGGAGAAGCTCCACAGTGTTCTCTGGCCTCTACATCAGAGAAAACAGAGCCAACAGTGGGTCTTCATGAGCTAACAGAAAATCAATTTTAATTCCACAGGATGGAATTATTAGGGTAGAAACAGAAGTCATTAAGTAGCCTTGCTTGCTGCAAGGGTAGCGATATGGAAGAACTGAGAAGAAAAACATTAACTTTGGATTGCTGTAGGTGTTATAATCACCTGCCTCGTGTTGCTCTGCCTTGTTAACCTAATGGCCAGCTGGCATTTGTAAGTATCTCTATTTTCTCATGGAAAGAACCACAACTATTACTGTGGTAGACAAATGATGCTGCTACTTGCCTGTTCTAATTAAAACTAGTTGCCGTAAAAGAAGCCAGTAGGATACCACAGCACCGTCTTGTAAAAGCTACTGTGAAATACAGGCCTGTAAACTTTAAGCAGTGACAATAAACACATGTAAAACAGACACTAAAATATAACTCCAAGGACGGAAAAGAAAAGCAGGGAAAGCAACCTAGAGCTTAGGCTGTGGTCAGGGATGTGGCCTGGCATCGCCAAGGGCTTGAGCTGGACACCAACAACTTTACCTTGGTGGCAGGGTCACCCCAGCAGGGATGCCCAGGGTTTCCTCTACACAGGCTCCTCCCAGCTCTTTATCCAAGAGCTCCAGCGCTGGCTAAGGTGCCCCTGATGGTTCTCTTTGCACCACTCAACTTCAGAAAGCAGCCAGTGTGCTGCAGGACCCAACAAAGAATAAATCAGGCAGTCAAAGGGTGTTTAAACCCCACCTGGACATGTTCCTGTGCAGCTTGGTCTTGGTGATACTGCTGTGGTGAGGGGTTGGACTGGATGATCTTTCGAGGTCCGTTCCAGTCCCTAATGTTCTGTGATCCTACTGGAGGAAGCTAACAGATACTATTGGTCTTATTTTACTATCTTTAAAGAAGAGGTGTGCTATTAAAATATAAAGTATGTTTTAAGATCCCACGTCAGCTTCCTACCTTTCAAACCGTCGAATTTGTGTACGCACTCTGAATCAACCGCAGTAGGTTAAGAAAGGGTAGTAATCAATAAGACAGCTCATTATCTATGATAGTTATAATTATCCTGATGCTAGTACTAATGTCTCAGTTTAACCAGAGCATATTAAAAAAAAAAAGTCCTAACAGGACATCTCATTATCACCCTTATTTTTACCGTGGAGCTTTATTAGAAAATCGCGCTACTCATCTGAACTGCCACAACAACAGCATTATCCCTAGGGCATATTTTCATATCAAGGTTAATTTAAAGTGATTAGCATAAGTGCTACAGATGTTGCTATGGGGATAGGAAGCTCACGTCTAGTGTGATGGACATCACATGATTGCTGTCTCAGCTGCGGTGTGATTGGATTATTTGTTTTAATGTCATGCGAAATAGGTCACGTGATGAAGATCCAAATCTCCTTAATAGCATCTCATATTCCGGAAATCAATCACTTTTGCCTCCATTTCTCGGTGTTAAAAGTGCCTGAAGAGCACATAAAACAGATGTTTCTGGTTTACTGCTGCTTGTACCTGACTGGTAAAATTTACTGGTGACTAGAAGATACACCTCTTTGAAAACTGAAATAACCCAATTAACTACATTTTACCTTAATTGCAGGTATTTTTTTATAGCGTGGAATAAAATCTGAGCACTAATGCAATTAGAGCACAATTTGCTATAAATCCCTGTGCTGACTGCCTGCCAGAGCTCCTACTGATGGATGAGGCAATGCCATTAGAGCCAGTGAGAAGCACCTTTCCTGCCTCAGTAGGTGCCTCTGCTTTCTTCTCTCCGTTCAGCCACAGCAGTACTTTAGGTCTGTAGTATTGCAGCAGGGAGTAAGAGGGGAAAAAAGTTCCCTAGGGACTCAATAAGGGCAATGATTATAGAAATGTGGCACATTCAGTGTAGGAGAAAGGGTCCTGGGGGTGCTGGTGGGCAGCAGGATGATCATGAGTCGTGCTCACCGTGAAGAGGTTCCTTCTCATATTTATATGGAACCTCCTCTGTTCCAGCTCACACCCACTGCCCCTTGTCCTATCACTAGATGCCCCTGAGCAGAGCCTGGCTCCATCCTCCTGACACCCACCCTTCACATATTTATAGACATTCATGAGGTCACCCTCAGTCTCCTTCTCTGTAATGAAAAGAAGCATGTTGCACTGAGTGTGATGGTTCCCTACCTCTGGGCAGTTCATTAGTGGTAATTTCTGTTGTTCTTTCTAATCATTTAATCGTGTCCTATAACCATTAGGAAGGATCTCTGGAAAATATGGTAATCTGTTATGCTCTAGCACATTTTAAAGCATTTTGTAGGGTTGTGAACTTGCAGATGTCAGGTCAATACTATCCCAGAGCTCGTGTGTGGTCTCACTTCAATTTTAGCACTAGCAGTGTGATGCAGTTGTTGTTACCAGAGATCTCCTCGTGTCACTTTTAAAAGCAGAGGATGCCACTCCCCCAGCTGCTGTGAATCAGCATCACTCTGATAAGGTTGGGGTTTTAAATATATATGCCAGGAAGGACTATGGACTTGTGCTTGGCACTTCTTTTGCATCATCTTTCTCAAATGAGAGGGTTTACAGCTTCAGTTGACTTCAGTGCAACTAGTTTGTGTGAGTGAGATGATTCTCACAGTATCACAGTATTACCAAGGTCGGAAGAGACCTCATAGATCATCAAGTCCAACCTGTTACCACAGAGCTCAAGGCTAGACTATACTCTATCTGATAGAGTTCAGCTTCACTAAATTGTGTTCAGACCCCCAGAATTAATTTGTGAATGAGTTTTGTAAAAACCCAGCAGGGCTGGACTGTGTGTTTGTGGGAGCCAGAGTGTCAACGGGTGTGGAAGGAGACTTAGGGCTCCACTCAGAGCCACTCAAAACAGAGACTTGCCAATCAACGAGCTTACAAGTTTGTGAAGTCAAACACCTCCTTGGAGGAAGTCTGTAATTCCTTATACTTCGTATATTACTGTGATAGACATCAATTACCCAAGAGTTTTAAATTCAAACCAGAATTACAAAAAGAATTGTAGGGATGCAAACCTCTGATTGCTTTGACATGAAGACGTATGGAGAGGTGAATGTTTTGGAAATCATCACAGGTTTCATCTGTCACAGGATGTGTATCACAGATCATTAGAGACTAGAAGGGACCTCAAAAGATCATCTGGTCCAGTCGCACTGCCAGAGTAGGATCACCTAGATCCAGTCGCACAGGAACACGTCCAGCTGGGTTTTAAACATCTCCAGAGAAGGAGACTCCACAACCCTCCTGGGGAGCCCATTCCATACACGTTTTTAAAGCTGAAGGAAGGAAATATTGATTGGTGTTCTTCTCCAAGGATGCATGATCAGGCAGATTTCTTCTTTGCAGTAGAATCCTCTTTCTTGGGCTGGATTCTCTAAGACTTCACTATACAAGTTCCTCATTAAGTGTCTTACAAGCTTGAGAGAAAGCAAAGGATTTCTTGCACTCCCTGCACGAGAAGAGTAGAGCAAGGCTAGGACAGTTCAGAGTCTGTTCTTTTTATTCATTATGCAGTTGGACTGGATGCTCTTTCAAGGTCCCTTCCAACCCCTAATGTTCTGTCATCCTGTGATTCTGTAGTAGTTTTTGAGCCATAATGGGAGCTTCTGTGTGAAAAAAGAAATAATGTACTTCTACAAAGAGAGGGAGAGGACAGTTGAGCACATACACTCTACCCCAGTTTCTGAGGATGGTCAAACTTTTCAGGACTCCTAAGTGTAAAGGCACTAGGACTTAAGGTCACAGTTCTACTTGTTAACATTAACCTCCCAAATGAAGCTTTTAGTGCCCTATTTCATCCCACTTGTGAAAGAGATGAGAATTTATTAAGAGCTCTCTCTCTCCACATTTCCCATTACTAAATTAAGCATGGAAGTGTGGTTTTCTTTCTCCTCAGATACCATTTGTTTCCCAAAAGTAATTACAATATCAGCTTGATAAAGGCTGCTAGTAATTTTGTTAAGAAATTTTCTGAAAAAGAACAGGGAAACTTAACAACCTAAGAGAATTGCCTGTGGAATGGGGAGGGCTCAGGAGACCCCCCTCCTACCCATTAGGAATTCTAACCACTGTAATTAGCAGCAAATTTCCCTATCTCTGTATGTTAAACAGGGAATTCATCTTGGGTTCCTCTCTGCCTGGGGCAGGGGAAGACTGGAAGAAGGGAAGCATAGACATGTGCTTGCCTGGTTGAGCAGCCTTAGCTGCACTGGAAAGAGGCAAATTTACCCTGGCCTCTGATTTAGAACCTGTGCAACCCTATCAAAGTCAAGGGTCTTCCTTCGATTATAATCCAGAGAAAAATGGAAGTGCAGAGCCGGTAGGAAAAACCTGAGTAGACAAACCGAGGGGTTGCAGATGAGGCTGTTTAAAAACGAATGAATAAAAGATGAACATTCCCACTGCAGAGTCAGTGAGTGTTGAGGAAGCCAGTAACTTCTGGTGAGCTCTTTTACTGCCTGGGCAATATTAAAGCTTATATGAGCTAATATTTTCTGTACCAGATGAGTGAGAAATAGGGAAGATAATCAGCTGTGTGACAAGACTGATCTGATGTTGTCAGCCAGCTGTCCCGTGTGACTCTTGAAACACTGCTTGTTGCTGAACAGTGACTTTACAAGGGAAAAGGGCCAAAAACACAGGCCCCTGATGGTGTAATGAGTGACAGAGCTAGATGCTAGTGAAAGTACCAAGATGTTTTCCATACTACGCTGCATTTCATTATGTGTTTATCTGTCGCTGGTTTGGATGGTGCCTTTCAACGCGCCCCACAAATGGCACTTCAGTAAAGGATCACTAATCAGCGCTCATCACACTCCTGAAGTGTGCACAAAAGCCCCAGAAAGGCTTCCTAGCGTTCTGCTAGGCTCCTCAAAGGTTTTTATGCAGTTGTTTCCAATGGATTAAGAAGGCAGATGACAAACTTAATTCATTTGTGCAGTAAAACAGGTTCCACATCAATATGAGAAGGGAGTGCTTCCCAGTGAGGGTGACAGAGCACTGGAAGGGGCTGCCCAGGGGGTTGTGGAGTCTCCTTCTCTGGAGACATTTAAAACCCACCTGGACGTGTTCCTGTGCAACTTGGTCTAGGTGGTCCTGCTGTGGTGGGGGGGACTGGACTAGATGATCTTTCAAGGTCCCTTCCAATCCCTAATGCTGTGTGATTCTGTGAAATACTGTAGAAAATAAAACCCACAGCAGTTATTCCACAGAAAACCGGACCTCCTGCTGGGATAGCAGGTATGTCCCTCCCAGGAGGATCCCACTGTGGGGTGCTCAGGGGTTGCCAGAGTGAAGATGACAGCCCTGATGGGCCAAAATACCTGTGAAAAGCTGAGGAGACTAAAATACTGGCAGTACAGAATGTTCAGTTTCTGACAAGACATTAGTGCAATATATGTGCCTTGACACAGAGGGAAGGTCAAAGAAAGGGTGACAGATGGTGCAGGAAAATCTGAAGTGTGCTTCTCAGCTCTGACTTTTAGGTAGTGGCAGCAGAGAAATGTCTCTGGAGATTGTTAGTGGGTAAGAGGAATCATGCTCAGCAAAGTATTGTCTTCAGTTTCTTTGACAGAAACTGAGCAAACAGCTGATTCTCTTGGCAAAGGCTTCTTCCTGTAGAATTTTAAACAAATACATCAGAATATGACATTGTTGTGTTTGCACACACATTGGAAATTACTTATTTGGTGTAAATAAACAGGGCTGTCACAAAACCACTAATTAAGGCTTAGATTATGCTAGAATCATCCCATAATGTTTGTGTGCCTGTGTTTGAGTCTCAGTATGTATTTCATCATGACTGTCCATTTTTTATATGAGACTGCATCAGTGTTTACAAAAACACAGAGCCCTGGAAGGGGCTGCCCAGGGGGGCTGTGGAGTCTCCTTCTCTAGACAGGTTTAAAACCCACCTGGACATGTTCCTGTGTGACTTGTTCTAGGTGATCCTGCTGTGGCAGGGGGATTGGACTGGATGATCTTTGGAGGTCCCTTCCAATCCCTGATGTTCTGTGAGTTCTGATGATGCAGTTAGTTGCTGATAGGCCGTGTATCTTAGATTGGGTCCCAATTACGTCGTGGATTGGGTTTCTAAGCAGCTGTTATCTAGCTGTATATACCTGGAATTTTTGGAAGAAGATCCAAATAAACAGTTTGGGTATTGGTTTGGATATTAAGACATATGATTAGTCTTTTCCCTATTTTTACTCATGAAAATTCCCTTTCTGGGCTTTTTGCATCAGGCTTTTCACTTACAGTCTCCTCTGGTATTTTCTTAGTATATGGAAAACTGTTGTGACAGTACTGAAATCGATTCATATAGTCATTCAGGTTGGAAAAGACCTTTGGGATCCAACCATCAACCCTACTCTAAAGTTCACCCCTAAACCAGATCCCTCAACACTACATCTAAGTGTCTTTTAAACACACGGAGGGATGGGGTTTCAACCACCACCCTGGGCAGCCCATTCCAGTGCCTGACCACTCTTTCTTCCTAATGTCCAAAGCTGGAGATTGAAAGCAAGATTCCCTTCTCTCTTTTTTCTGTTTCTGTGCCTGAATAGACCTCTTGGGCCTTTGTGTTCCGCACGTAAATTTTTTAATGCTGGTGGAGCATGGACGCAGGCTGCCAACATGAGTTAGCTCATCACTACTGTATGTTGTCTGTAGATCAGCTTGAGCATAAATATTATATATCTAAGCTCCCATACTATCTGCTTTTCCACATGAATAGCTTTATTTGCACGGTGGAAAGAATAGTAATGAGGCCATTAAGTGATACAGAACATAGTCCTGTGTAGTCAAAAGCAAGCACATAACTCTCTGTGCTACCTTTGTGTGTTTTCTTCTGAATATACACACATCTGGGAAATTTACGTAAAAATATTCATGAACATCATATCTTACACTTTTCCTTGCTTTGATTATAATATTTTACAGTCTTTCTTCTTCTCAGGGACATCTAATGATAGGACAAGGGGCAGAGGGTGTGAGCTGGAACACAGGAGGTTCCACATCAGTGTGAGAAGGAACTTCTTCCCAGTGAGGGTGACAGAGCCCTGGCAGGGGCTGCCCAGGTGGGTTGTGGAGTCTCCTTCTCTGGAGACCTTTCAAACCCACATGGGTATGTTCCAGTGTGACTGGATCTAGGTGATCCTGCTGAGTTAGAGGGATTGGACTAGATGATCTTTCAAGGTGCATTTCGATCTCTGTTGTTCTGTGATTTAAAACCAGTTCTCCTGTGAGATACAACAGTTTCTCTGAACAAGAAGACTTGTGGCATGCTTGCTTCTCAGTCCAGGACAAACACACGTGGAAGCTATCTGTTCACAGACACATGAAAGCCAAGAAGGTATGATTACCTCTACCAGATGGGTGTCTGACTTCTTGTGTCTGTTCTCTTTGTGGCACTGAAAACCTTGCTGTCAGTATTTCTGAATGGTGACTAAGCTTCTGCTAACTTGAGCTGGCTAAGTGCACAACTGAAAAGCTTTCAGACCCGAGTTGCTTGCTTTTCTACTCCAGACATGCAGTGCCCCATTGCAATAGAACTTAGGTTTGGATACAGTCCTTTGTGTCAGGATTTTATTAATCAAGGTGCACACAATGATCCTGTAGGTAAAACTGGCATCAGCAAACCCTACGACAATCATAATCAGACAGAGATACAGATATTCTGGTGTGAACAGCTTTATTTCTGAGAGAACTGCTCTATTTCCCAATTGAAATTTATTTCTAGGCTCCAAACAGCTTAGGATCAAAGCAATCAAACCAACCAGCCTACACTATTTCCTCATATTTTCAAGAAATAAATCCTGAGTGCACCAAATGTGTATCTTCAGGGCAGTAATATGAAGGGAAAAAATAGATTTCAGCACTTCTGGAAATATTTGACTAAAATACTTGGTGTCTTCCACAGCAGGTAGAAAATCATGAAGCATTTAAACCCAACTATCTTAAAATGAATTTATTAAAGCAGCTGTATCTTCAGACATACCAAAGGGAAAATTGAATCAACTGCCTTTATAAAATGTATTAAACTAATTTATTTTACTGCACCTCAGCAGGAGAAGGAAAAATAAAACGAAGACAATCCTGCCACCGGTAATGAATGAAAACCCACTCCACAGCAGGAAAGAACAGAAACAGAAGAAGAGAAAAATAAAACCTGAGACTGAAGGCAGTTCATCAAAAGAACATCATGTAGAACTTGTCAGGATAGGTGCACACCTTCGTGACAGCATGGTGGGTTTCATTCGGATGTGACAACCCCGTGCCATTGTTAGCAGTGGCTCACAAGACTTCTCTCAGTGTACGTTAAACGATGCTAACACGATGATGGCCACCAAGACAGCTTACAGAAGGGGATGGTTTGACTCCTATCTGTGTCTCCTTTGGAGAGCAGCTGGTAAAGATGACTGAAGGAAGAATGTTGCCTGGCAGAGCCAACACTCCCTGGGATGATAAACTCTGGCTAGTGAGACCAAGTGGGTAACCTTAATGGAATCACTGTTACATTACCATAGAGAACAATCTTGCCCTAGAAAATTAGTGAGTTAAATGATCTAATAAGTCTTTTCCATCTGTAATTCCTTGCATATTAAGAACTATTTCCAGGATTTTCTTTCCTTCTATTTATAGCCAAGTTGAAAATCTCATGTTCCTGAAAGGAAACAGCACTAGACCTTGTTTTCTTAAACGTGGCAAGCTCTTTCTTAACTAGCGTAAAGCTCAGCTGTAGTTTTTCTTGGGAGATCTTTTTTCTGAGGAGAGAAAGCTGCTCTGCCCTTCTTGGTAGCACAGCTAGATGTGTGGAAGGGAGGGGATTTGCAGCTCTGATTCAAGCCCTGCAGGAACAAGCTTTCCCTTCTCCAGGATATAAACATTTACAGCAGTTTTTGTGTTATCCAAGAGCTTTTCTAAATCAAGTGAACTGTTCTACAACAGTTCAGTCAGTTGGAAGAATTCTCTCAGGTCAGTTTTGGTCCCAAATGCAAAATTTTAACAAGTGTTTCTGTTAGCCTTTCCTGTTTCTGAGGATATTTTATCTTTTTGGGATATCCTTTTGTGAGCAGTTTTTCTTTTCTATTCCCTTTGCTGATCTTGAAGTGTAAACACTGTCTGGGTAGCGACTCACAGCTGAAACCATACGGGGGAAGTGGAACTGCTTTGGATTCAGGTTAAAAAGAAAAACAGGTAAATTTTCTTACCTTCCTTTCACTAGTTCCATGTAAAGGGCCCAGTAAAAAATAGCTTCAAGATACAAATCTGCAGAGGGCACCTGAGTAATCCTCAGCAGGGCCTTTCCATAGCCCTGCCACTTTCTTAAATGCACTTTGCTGCTGCAAAGGGAGCTCCTTTTATTGCTTTTCCCAAGGCTGGAAGACAGCTGAGGTCATTGGTGCTAAGATATTGCCTCCAATGTATTTTCTTCAGCTGCTTCCTCGTGAGTGGTGTTTACGTATTGCATTTGGGAAAGGTAAATTGAGTATGCTAATGTCCAGCCAGAGGTGTTTAAAATGCTTTTGGGGAAAACAGAGAGTAAGATACATCAACAAAAGAAATGTTCTATGTGGTGGAATCTCTTTGTTGACAAGGGGCAGTCTTTCACATTTTTGTGATGAGAGAATACAGCTGTCAACACAACAGTTGTTTAAGGTAGGCTTACTGGCAGATGTTATCCCAGCTGTAAAAATTAAAGAAACCAGTCCAAAACATGAGTCAGGCACAGAGCTATAAGTTGATAAACCTTCCTGGAGTAGAACACCTCCTTGATGAGGAAAGGCTGGGTCTCCTGAGTTTGGAGGAGACTGAGGGGTGACCTCATTAATGTCTATAAACATGTGAAGGGTGGGTGTCAGGAGGATGGAGCCAGGCTCTGCTCAGTGGTGTCTAGTGATAGGACAAGGGGCAATGAGGGCAAGCTGGAACAGAAGAGGTTCCACATCAATATGAGAGGGAAAGTTTTCCGAGTGAGGATGTCAGAGCACTGGAATGGGGTACACAGGGAGTTTGTGGAGTTCTCTGGAGATGTTTAAACCCCACCTGGACATGTTCCTGTGTGACTTGGTCTAGGTGATCCTGCTGTGGCAGGGGGATTGGACTGGATGATCTTTGGAGGTCCCTTCCAATCTCTAATGACTTGGTCTAGGTGATCCTGCTGTGGCAGGGGGATCGGACTAGATGATCTTTCGAGGTCCCTTCCAACCCCTAATGTTGTGTGACTGTGTGAAAGCTACCTCCTGCATGTATATGTGTGTGTGTATGTGTGCGTGTACATAGATTCACAAAAAAGATGTTGGTGTTTATTCCCCAGAGGAAAAACGTGTATTCTTCCTATTCTCAATAAATCTGGGTGTGAGAGAAGGTCCTGACAATCTGCTACTCTGAGCAGCTGTAGAGCCTCTGGCAGTTTGAGGCAGCCTTGACTGCTGACTTAACTGGAAGCTGCACAGGTCTCCATTTCAGACTGTTGAATTAGCTTGCTGTTTGCCCACTGGCACTCTTGCCTTGATGCATGAGGCAAGGTCTCGTGTGAACTAGGAGATCCTGCTGTGGCAGGGGGATTGGACTAGGTGATCTTGCAAGGTCCCTTCCAATCCCTGATGTTCTGTGATTCTGTGAATCACTTCAGAGCGTAACCCATCATCTCTAAGGAAGAGTGAAAAATTGTTGCAGGAAGGAAAATACCATTTTAACTCTACTGCATTTTAATTTAGGGCATGAATGAGGAAGTGAGCCTCATCAATAATGTAAATTTCAATTTGCTTTCACAAATGAAGTGGAACTCAAATACTAAGTTTCCTTTAGGACTTCATGTTCTTGAGAGGCACCAGAAAAGGGAACCCCCTTCTAGTCAAGTGAATTATGTGCTTTTTTTTCTTTATTAAAGGGAGCTAATCTCTATTCATTGCTCACCCAGGGTAACTGGCTCTTTTGGACTGGAATCAGAGTCTATCACTTTATTTCCTATCAACATCAAGTGTTTTAGGACCTATCTGGCAATGTTTTGGGATGTTTCTACACATCACAATAGCAAGCAATTTTTTATAACTTTTCATTTTGTGTTTTCCTCTTTTCAAAGTCTGCAAATACTTATTTCCCTGTCACATTTTCCCTTTCTATTTACCACACTGTTGACTCCTTTACAGTTGCCCCTCTCTTTCTGAACGGGATTTTTTTGCTGTTTTCTTGTTGTCTTTTTGTCCACATAGCTCCACAGCTGATAAGTGGGAATAATAGTTAGGTTTGTGCTCTTTCCATACTGAATTCTTCCCGTTGTGTACAAGAGATATAATCTTCAGTTAGATACTAATTCCCTTAAACATTATTTTTATCTGCTGGGTAGATTGTGAGTGTAGCTGCTGCACCTGCACAAACACCTGCTTTTCCTTTATCTCAAGAAATTTCACTTTCTTTGCTGTAGTTCTTGCCTTCCTTATATGCATGTGTACAGGAATATCCATGAATATGAATGTGTTAATGTCTTGATAAACATTTACTCAGTGATCTCTAAGTGTATGAAGCACTTGTTAGACACGACAGGTTGAAGGCTCTGATGTGAATCTCTGGCTGGTGGTAGGGGAGAGGTCTTCACCTCGTAAGGCAGCGTGAGCCTTGGGACATGATGAATCTTTCTGCTGCCACCTTTGCACCCCAGTGGTACTGTCTGGGGCCCACAAGGTACAGGGGCTACGTATCCCAACTTCTGGCAATGCTAAAAGCCCACGGGTGACCACTGAGATATCAGTGGGTGAAGGAATCCAGTTCAGTGAAAAACTGGGAACTCAGAGCCAGTGCTATTTACTTCTTGCCCTCCCCAACTGTTCTTTTAGATTTGTGCCCCTGTGGGTTTGTATCTCAAAGACCTGAAGTAGTGTCACAGAGTTCAGTCGTCGATACAGGTTCATTGTTCCTGTGTGACTGGATCTGACTGGATCTAGGTGGTCCTGCTCTGGCCGGGGGATTGGACTAGATGATCTTTCGGGGTCCCGTTCAAATCATTAGAATCATTAGGGATTGGAGGGGACCCCAAAAGATCCCTAATGTTCTGTGATTCCCTCCAGAAGCACAGCACGAATCTGGACAGGTCAGCCAACATTAAAGCTGTTCTGATTCTTCACCATGATGTCCGGTTGGAGATCGTAGGAGCAAGCTGGAACCTCTCCAGCCACCAACCTCACACAAAATCTTTTGATTCCCCTGCAGATACTCTACACCGACATGCTACCCAGGTACTGAGTTTGACAGGGCTAATAATACTATTTATGTGTATAATTATTGAAATTAGCCATACTCTCTTGGTTTAATGGTGCTCCCTAAATTGGCATGCATAATTTGCACGTCATTGCCATCAGCCATCAATTCAAACGTGAGACAGCAACACGTAAACTGAACGGCAGGGTAGTGTGTTTACGAGTTTATTCAGGACAAGATCACCACAAACTATGACACTGGAAATTTTTGTCCCATTTTCTTTGGTATTTGAGTGAAACAGTGGTGCTGTCTGTGGGGCTTCATTTGTTGCAGGACGATAAAGCCTCTTCAGTAAACAATTGAGGAGACAACAACTGCAGTCCTCTTCAGAAAGACCCCGGAGACAGGATTTACTCTGGAAGTCAGCATTACCATTTTTGTTTCAGGTTTTGCTCAATATTTCAGCCTCTCATTGAAATGTCAGTCACCTAATAATGAGATAGAATGCTGAGAATTTACACAAATGGATGCACCTTTGAGGCTCAATCAAGAGACAGACTAAGCCAACCAAATTCAACTATTATCATGCTAATTTAGAATAATAATTAAGACTTTCTAGCAGTACATTTAAGCAGGATGTGCTTAAAATAACCCTTTTCTTCGCGTGTTTGAATATGCATCCATGTACTGTGTTGCCGTAGCTTGAAATTACTTTAACATTTGTGATAGTAATCAAAAGGGCAGGGTGCAGCACAGATTAGTCAGAGGCCCCAACCTCATCACACAGGACTTTCTACAGGCAATACTGGCATTATGTTGTTTTCAGTTTTATTCTGAGGATGCAGTAAACAACCAATAATTTGAGATGTTCTGCATTTCTTGTGCAAGGTGCCAAGTGCTTAAAGAGGTGATTAACGTGAAATGAAAGCAAAAGAGAAACTGCTGAGCTATCCTTGGCAGTCTCTAATGAAAAAATTGATTGTTTTCAGTGTTCTGTCAATGACTGCAACGAGTTCAAATGGCAGAAGCTACAGTCCCGTTGTCACCTCTGTGGCCTTTCCCTGGACTGGCTCCAGTATGACTCAGCCTGTCTTTTACTGGGGACTCCAGCACTCGGGTGCAGTCTCAGTGGTATAGCACAGGCCACGAAAGGAAGCTACAGGAAAGAATAAATGGAAATTTTCTCCAAACTGGAAATTCTCTGTCATATGAGAGACTGCCTGAGCATGTCTGCTCTTCAAACAAGGACACACACAGCAGGAAACACGCAGAACATGCAGGTGCAGTTCTTTACCAGCCAAGAGGACAGAGAGCAGAGTTTTAGCTGGTGCTTCTAATATTTGTCAGAGCTCTTTTGCGTCTCAGGATCTCAGAGTATCTAAATGGGGTCAGTAGAGTTTCCTGCTCAGCTGTTTGGGACTTGTTTGTGTTGGGTTTGTTTTAAATAATAAATCTGGTCATGGCCCAAAAGTTATCTATAATGCATACTGTTAGTATTGGAGGGTAGCATAAAAAGACCAAACACTCCAGCTCTTCCACCAGATTAATTCTTGGCCTTTCTTCCACTTCTCATCCTGCACTGTTGTCACCCACAGCACTCTCAGGTAGTCTTTGGCAGTCTTTTAAGGCCGGGCTGGATGAGGCTCTGGCCAGCCTGATCTAGGGTGGGGGGTGTCTCTGCCCGTGGCAGGGGAGTTGGAACTGGATGATCCTGTGGTCCCTTCTGTCCTTGACTGGCTCTATGACTTGGTCTGGGTGATCCTGCTGTGGCAGGGGGATTGGACTGGATGATCTTTCCAGGTCCCTTCCAATCCCTAATGATTCTACGGTTCCAAGTATGTAAATCCTTGCAGGAAACCAGCTGTAATTCTCCAAGGTGCACTGTTACCTCTGATAGAAGCTATGCTGCCCACGATGAGGCTATAACGTCTGCATAAAAATGAGGCTGAACTGAAGCAGGAGTATATAATCATCTCATTTTTTACCACTTTCCTCTGCCCTTTCCGTCGTAGGTACCCTTCTCTCAGCAGCTAGTGCAGTTTCAGTGTTAAAGCCGTGCTGACAAAGACCTCTGGTCCCTGTTGTCCTTCAGAGGGTCAAGAGCCCACCCAGTATGCGGCACATGATGCTTGGGTACCAGCAAAGCACGGAATTTTCGTGTCCTTTGGCATTTCTTTTGTCGCTCGTGACTTCTAGCTGTGGGAAGGGAAGGACCCTGCCCTCGCAGAGCATCTGGAGTAACCAAAGGGAGCAGTGCCCCCTAAAGGTCGAAGGTGCCATAGGAGTCGGACTCGTCCTCACACCCGGCTGCATCTTCCCGGAGTTACCTTCGCGAGGGCACTGCAGCACGCAGCCTGAGCACCTTGCGCGAGTATGGTAAAGGGTGGTGGATCGTCCTGACAGGTGTATGAGCCGCGGGAGCAACGATAACACCAAAAAAAATCCCCCCCACACTGAGCCGTTTGAAATTTGACATCATTTTAAGTCTATAATGTTAAGGTGCTTTGGAAAAAAGCAACAAACACGGCATCAGAATGGTTTCCTAACTAACACACGCTGCCAGAATATCTCTCATCACTCTCTACAACTGCCTGAAAGGATCTTGTGGAGAGGCTGGTGCTGGTCTCTTCTCACAAGCAATTAGTGGTAGAATGAGAGGAACTGGGTTCAAGTTACACCAGGGGAGGTTTAGACTTGATATTAGGAAGGATTTTTTCACAGAAAGGGTGGTCAGGCACTGGACTGGGCTACCCAGGGAGGTGGTTGAGTTGCCATCCCTGGGTGAGTTTAAAGATTGTTTGGATGAGGTGTTGAGTGATGTGATTTAGGGGTAAACTTGTAAGGTAGGGTAGGTGGTTGGACATGATTATCCCAGGGGGGGTCTCTTCTGACCCGACTGATTCCATGAATTACTTGCAGTTGCTATGTACATGAAGAGGGAAAACATTCTATTCATATTTTGTTTTTGAAAAGCTGAAAAGGCTATTTATTCCTTTTAACAAGGCTATTTAACAAATACATGTTCTCTGGTGTTGGGCATAGAAAATCTATCTTCAGCTTGGCTTGAAGACAACAGGTAGCAGAACAGTCCAGCAAGACTTTTGAGTTATGAACTGTATTCCTGCTATGTTATGGTACTAGAACCTTCCTTATGCTTTTCAAACCTGTGTGAAACACAATTATCTTCCTTTTTAGTGTTCACTAAACTCTTACAGAAAAAGACCCCAAAAAGCTTGTTCTGACTGGTGGGAATTTTGAGCTGTTTTGAAGGTAATAAACCTGTGAGGTAGGATGGAAGTAATTTCCCCCCTTTTCTGTCGGTGGCATTTACATTCTCCCAGAAGGTGCGTTGTCTGCTGGACTGCCTGCAGCATTCCAAGAGATGAAGCCTGGCTCCGCAGCAGCGCTCTGCGGCGCATCAGATTTAATAAATAAGGTTATAACGCAGCACGGATTTCCTGGCAGCTCTGTGCAAGAAAACAGAGATTTGAAAGAATCCCCGAGAAATATGCAACACAGCACTCAGGCTCTCACTTGGCGGATGGTGACGGTGAGGCAGGGCTTTCTGTAATTTTGGGTTGTGTAAAGAACTTTCCTCTCAGTAACCTTCATCAGACTTGAGTTGACTGGCATATTAGTAACGTGCTCATAACCTCAGAGCACTTGCTCACACCTCTGCCCGGAAAGGAAGCTCATGGTTGGGGCAAACCTTTTCAAACGTTTTAAGTTCACACACCAAAAACAATAGAGTTACTCTGTCAGTGGAGCTACTCCTTTTCAGATTTTCAAAGCAGCACGAGGGATTTTGAGTGATCTTGGGACTCTTATTTGAATGGAGGGTCTTGCTCTGCCCGAGCGATGCGCAGGGATTTTGCTGCAGCATTCAATGACTTTAGGAGTCTGCCTGCAGCTAATTTTAATGAGAACTGTGGCCAAGTCAATGTTCTCTGTTTCAAATATGCATATTCATCGCGTCTCTCAGTGTGTTCTGGATTGTTTTGGTGTGCCTTTCTATCAGCATCAAATCTGACTCTTCATTAACTACGCCTCGATTGTATTTACAGCAGGATAAATGCCAGGAAATCAAAGGCTATTTCTGTTTTCAGTCTAAGAACCAATTACTTACATCTAAAGAGCAGCACAACAACATTCCACCAGGTAATCTCGTGCAGACCAGATGTTGCTCTGAAATTTGAGATTCTGGACCAGAAATACACATCACACCTCTTTGTCAGGTTGGTGTCCATGTGTACTCTACGCTCCTATGTCCCTGAGGTGATTTCAAAAGCTTACAGAGCAGCGTAGGAGAGTAACTGCATACTGAGATGGATGGATGGATGGAGATAAAGATTGATAGATAAAGATAGAGATAGATAAAGATAGGTAGATAGAGATAAAGATAGATAGATAGAGAGATAGATATAGATAGATATCGGTAAAGATAGAGCTAGATAGATAGAGGTAGATATAAAGATAGATAGATAGAAGTAGAGATACAGATAGATAGATGGATCATTCAGGTTTGATGAGGCTCTGAGCAGACTGACCTAGATAGTGGTCCCCGTGTAGGGAGGTTGGACTAGGTGTCCTCTAGAGGTCCCTTCCAGCCTAGAACATTCTATGATGCTACACAGATGTATAAAAGGCTGCTATTTCTTCAAAGCAAACATCTCTTTCCTGACTCGGAGACTGCAATATCCCAGCATAAGTACCTCTGTTTGTTTTTAATAGAGCTAAATACATTTAATAATGACAGTAGCAAGTGGTTTAGATGCAGTAAGCTCACTGTGCACATTCCTCAGCTCATGCCTGCAGTTACCCACCTCATTCTTTTTTCATTTGTTATACTTGGATGTAATATCCTCTGCCCGCTTAATGTTATATGAGAAATGCCTTCTTGTCCCAGTGTGAAAAGAAAGCCCGTCTCAAATGTTGAGAACAGGATATTAACTTCAGAGCATTTTTTTTCTTTTTCGTGTCCATAGTATCACCAGATCAGGCTGGTCTTCCCAGTTGGGCCCCAGCTGAATCATGTTGTGTGTCTAGTTGTCCACACAGTTGTCCGGTTTCGGTGTGAATCATGGTGGCTATCCAGACCTAGAACATCAGGTAGGCCTGTAGACGAGTAGCATATTCCTTGCTACTGGGTGGTACCATGATGTCAAGGAAGCAGAAGGGCTTCCCTTACATTCACAGAAACACAGGCTCACAGGGATCACAGAACATTAGGGACTGGAAGGGACCTTGAAAGAGCATCCAGTCCCTGCCACAAAAAAACACACATACCATAGGGTCCCAGCTTGTGGGAAGATAAATATGCAGGCATGAATATACAGCAATTTGCCTCTCCTCTAATTCCTGCTGTAAAGTCTTGAACCTGACCTCTCCCTGCAAAGTCACAAGGTCGCTGACTGTCTTCATTTGTGGCTGAATCCTGTGGGGATGAATCACTCTCAGCATTTTGCAGGTCTTGGTTCTTAATGAGTGGTCATTTACAGAGGCTGTGCCTGCTCCTGCTGGAAACAGTGGCAAAAATTCAAGTCAAATAATGGTGTGGAATGAAACCAAAGAGAGATTCTGTTCTCCGTTCACGACTTCCCGCGCTCTAATTGCAGCAGGGGTCATTTTGCTTGTTAGTACATTCCATTCCCTGTTGTAAGACAGATGCGTTAGTAGCTAATGTGGTCTTTGGTTTATTAACTCCCACGAGACTTTTTTTTCCTTCACACTTTAATTCTCTGTCTCATTGTTTACTTGAAGAAAGGAATAGCAAGGAGGTGAGAGCCTAGTAATTCTTCTCACATGCCTTCCCACTTTCTCTGAATAAAAGGTTTCGTTAAAGATATTTATTAGCTACACTAAATAACATTCTAATCAAGCATTTGGATCATTTGGGTAACTAATGTTTGTTTTTATAAGCAATAACTTAATTTGACACTTTGCATAATGCCAGCGTAATAAGGGTGCCACATGTGATGGATAAATGCCTGGCAGAACTCACACTGCCTAATAAATAACGTTGGATTTAGACGTAGCGCTCATTTAAAGCACACTTGTCATGGTTTGCTAACGGTATCAGCCACTGGCTTGTTTATGTCTGGGCATAAATAATATGAAGCATTTTTGAAATACTCTCCTTTGCAACTACACAATATTGCCCCTTTATTGGGGGGTTATTAATATCCCCCCTGTGGTGGGCATGCTGCCAGCGCGGCTCAGACACGCGTTAGAACACATCTTCACACAGTGGACCCTTGCCTCGTCTCTTGGGATGGAAATAACTGAGGCTGAGGTGGTTCTGTGCCACAAGGGAACCAGGAGAGCAACGCATCTGTGAAGATGCAAAGCTGCATTGATGTAGACAGCAGGTCTGCTGGCGGGGTGCTCCAGGTAGCAGCTCGCTTGTGTCTCTGCACTGCCTCCCTTACCTGCACAGCATCCAGCAGCCAGTGCCTTGCCTCACCAAGGGTTACTCAGGGACTGCACTATTTGTTTAGACAAAGTATTCCTTCAGTAAGATGTGTTTAAGAAAGGCTGCCTGCTTGGGCTTCTGGTACCCGTGAGCCACATGGAGAATCATGTTCTTCCCACCCCTCAAAAGCTGCTAATATTTGGCTTGCACAGTCTGTTCATAAAACTGTCCACGTATCCCTGTTTTAGAGTTAACTTGAAAGGTTTTGCTGCCTCCTCAGTCCTGCTCACCACTTCAGGCTGAAATTAGCTGTAGGCTTCGCAAGGACCCTCTGGTGTTCACAGAATCACAGAACGTTAAGGATTGGAAGGGACCTCGAAAGACCATCCAGGCCAATCCTCCTGCCACAGCAGGATCCCCTAGATCCAGTTGCACAATGCGTAGTGGGAAATGTCTCACCTGGGTTCAGCACAACACTTAACTCTTTAACTTTGCCGTGTTTTTCAAGTCTAGGCTTACGAAAACATCTTTAAGACAGCAGATCAGTACAACTGGGCTGTAACTTACCCTCACTAATAAAAACACATCCTTCCTAACAGAGCTCTGCTCCTGATTATGTCTGCCATACCCTGGATCTCAAAGTCTCACTGTGCACCTACAGAATCCAGCAGAAAGTTTTGGAAGACTTTGCTATTTCTGTTTGCCACCTTCTCCATGTTTAATTCATCGCTTCTGTCTTACAGTTCTTTCATTTGCTCTCTCTTTCATTTCCCCTACAGACTTCAGACACTTCAGACAGTTTGTCTCACATTTCTGTCCTCCTGCCTTCTAATCTTCCTCACAACTCCAAGCAGGGTCTCTTTTGTATTCGCTCTGTAGCCTGTGAACATTGCTACTGCTCCAGGTATTTCACGCGAGTGAGGCCGTCGTGCTAACTCCTACACCACTTCTTTCTCCGAGTCTGTTTGGGTGCAGCCGGAGAGAAGGGTTTAAGCTTGAACAGGGTAGGTTTAGATTAAACATCAGGAGAAAATTCTTCCCAGAGAGAGTGCTCAGGCACTGGACTGGGCTGCCCAGGGTGATGGTTGAGTCCCCATCCCTGGATGAGTTTAAAAGTCGCTTAGACATAGTGTTGAAGGACCTTGTAGAATACAGTTGATGGTTAGACTTGATGATCCCAAGGGGTCTGTTCCAACCTGAATGATTCTATGATTCTGTGAATATCAAGTCATGCTTATCCTCTATCTGATACTTTTACAGTGAGGAAGATGTTAGTCCCTTGAGCCAAGAAGGAATAGTTGGTTTTTGGGGCTCTACTAGAGTAGAAGACATCGTAGTTTGCAGCACACAGAATACAACTCATGGTTGTTTTGTTTTGCTGCTGCTGCTCTCAGTTAATTACTTCCCACTCTGGGTAACTCCTTCAGATCATATCTTTATGCAGCATTGTGTATTTACACCCTCGTTATGTTTTTAATAATGCATTTCATTACGGATAGCAATTGATGGTTTTCATTACTGAACACATTGTTAATTTACCGCTAATGCTGTTTTAATTGTTGGCTTAGTTTGATTTCCTTGGTTTAATTCTTTCCATCTGCAAGGGAAAAAGTCTTTGCATTTGTGACACTGCAAATTTTAGATTAAACTTTAAAATTTCTCTCAGGGGACTTCTGAGAAAAGTATTGTTAGTCTTCCTAGCGATACGCATCTCTGCTGCTCTTTTTTAACATGTATTTGTCGGTCTGAGATAGCTCACGGCTCACGGAAGGCCTCAGGACAGGGTAGCACTGCTGGTAGCACTATGGGATCATACATACAGGGTTTCAAACATTACTCCTACCCTGTGCACATGGCTGGAACATGGAAGTTCCAGGAACATGTCCAGGAGGGTTTTAAATGTCTCCAGAGAAGGAGGCTCCACAACCCCCCTGGGCAGCCCCTTCCAGTGCTCTGTCACTCCGTCACCCTCACCATGAAGTAGTTCCTTCTCATATTAGTGTGAAACCTCCTCTGTTCCTGCTCACACCCCTTGTCCTATCATTAGATGCCACTGAGCAGAGCCTGGCTCAGTCCTCCTGACACCCACCCCTCACATATTTATCAACATGAATGAGGTCACCCCTCTGTCTCCTCTCTTCCCAAGCTCAAGAGACCCAGCTCCCTCAGCCTTAATTTCCTTTGACTTTTGCAAGTATTGAAGAAGGTGTCAGTACATCCTGGCGAGGCACATATTACTTTGGAACTGAAATAATGCGGGGTGAGATGACTGCACTATTTCTGAATTGTGGCAAAGCCAAGAATTAAAGTCACTTCTTGTTCTCTTGAGGTCATTTTTTATGAGTACATCGTCCTCTTTTTTTCTGTATGTGATCGGAATAGAATCACTGTGGAACAGTCTTCAGGCACTACAACCGCTGTTGAGTTTGTTATCAGAGGGACAACAGTTACAAATATTAGAAGAAAATAGGTGGGTACAGACTAAATGGGTAGATTTCAGTCTCAAAGCTGGCGTTGGATTTTAGGAAAAGCTCAAAACTGTCCAGTTTTGGGGGGAGTTTTCTGTAGGTAAATCTTTTGACTTGAATGAAGATTTTTTTGTACATAGGTTGGTTTAGGGTTTTTTGTCCTTGAGCTTGATTTTCATTTCTAAACATTATTTGTAAGATAAAGATAAGACATGCCACGTGTCAGTTAAACACCCTTGTCTTTGTGGGTTAGGCAGTCTGTCTTCTTATACTTGGTGAAAGTTCTGCTAATTACAACTACCTTGTGATTTTGAGGCTAGGAATCTACTGCCGAGGCTTGCTCCACACGTGGACAAGGTGCTCACTGAGTAAGGGGGAAGATAAGATGCTTAAAACCCACCTGGACATGTTCCTGTGTGACTTGACCTAGGGGATCCTGCTCTGGCAGGGGGATTGGACTGGCTGATCTTTCACAGGCCCTTCCAATCCCTAATGTTCTGTGAAATCTGCACAAAAGATCTCTTGTGCTGCTCTGTGATTTTCCAACAAACAAAAGGCCATATTTCCTGTGAGGTTCCTATCAATTTGCTCTCATCTCCTAGCTGCAAACTCTAGTGTGTTGCTGTTGCAAAAAAACTGTTAAGATTCCTTGAAGACCTTCCTTTGTGAGGAAGAACAAGCAAGCATAGCAGAGGAGAAAGTAGGCTGTGCCATACATACGCATACGTCTGCATTTTTCTTCTGCAGGATGTTTTCCCGTCGTTTTGGAAGGCTTCTGCCTTCTCACTTCAGTTTTCTCGTTCTGTTTGAGGGCTGTTTCTGCCTTCTGATGACCACCCGCTGACTAACAAGCTGCTAACAGAGGTCGTGGCCAAGAGTTGTAGTGTTTGGAGTAGAGCCTCCTCAGTGGGGTTGTGATATTATAGTCTACCTCCAAGAAGACCATTATCATTACGAAGTAACACACATCATTAAAGGAGAAGCTCCATGAAGACCATTATCGTTATGCGGTAACACATCATTAGACAGTAGCTTCAGCTGCACAGCCCATTGAGGAGGGCACAGTCATAACATGGCTGTTCTCTAGAGTGACATAAGTCAGTCTGGCCATTTATTTCAGCAGGGGTTACTTACATCTTGGTGATTCCCCCCAGCATCCCTTCTTAGATACCAGTCTTTAAGTAGAAGGTGTTGCTCTAGCAGAAGCCACAGGGCTCTTTGAAAGGAAAATTCCCCCTGGAATTGGAGCAGTCCTTTCAGCAGAGTCCCCGCTCGGTTGTTCAGACTTCTCTGTGCCAAGGTCACCAGCTGGAAAGGAAAATACCTCAAGTGCCTGCACATTGCTTATGGATTTGACAAAGGGCATGTGTTCTGGTGCAAACCGGTTAGGCACTGGGAACAGGAACCCACAGGCTACAAAGCAAATCTGCTAGTGCAGCAGATACACTTGGCTGCCCGATTTGTGCCATCAGATAATGAAAGTAGTCCAGTTATCCAAACTTACAATAGGCTGGGGACAAAACTAACCCCATACTACTGATAGACACTGTGTAGTTGTGCTGTAAGTGGGGAAATCTAGAAAGGTCATAGTTCTGCTTCAGGAATCAAATTTTGATGCTCTTTCCCTTTGAAATATACAGTCCTGTCTGACTTTTCTCAGGGATACTGAATCAAAGCTAAAATTATTCCCTACCACAGGCACAGGGAGCATTTCTCTCATCAGTCTGTGCTAATGACCATTGCCATCACACTATATTCATGGTAAGATATGTATTGGGTATTTCCATTTCCATCAATATGATAGTCTTTGTTACAGCAACGCACTTTATATAGGTATATTGTGTATGGGTAAAGCATCTTTAACTACTCCTTCTCTGGAGGGGTTTAAAACCCACCTGGCCGTGTTCCTGTGTGACTGGATCTAGGGGATCCTGCTGTGGCAGGGGGATTGGGCTGGGTGATCTCTCGAGGTCCCTTCCAATCCCTAATGCTCTGTGATACTGTTTCACAAGAAAACCTATTTGATTTCTGCTTCCTTTCTGGACAAGGGATTAAAAGACTTTAAAATGAAATGTTCTCCTTTTTTTTAGGAGAATAAAATGTGGAAAAGATTTCTGCTCCATAATGTTTTTGAGAGCCAGCAGAGGGTGCATTTTCCACAGTGTTCTTCCACGGCGCAGTTTAATTGGAATTCTAATTAAGGATGTGAAGAGAATGAGTGTGTAATAAATATGTTATTTTAGAGGTAACTTTGAGGGAAGCGGAGCAAAATCTATTCAGAAGATGATCAGAGCCTCCTTCACAACAATAAACCACCAATTGAGATACTTTCTGCTCTTCTTTTATTGTTTTTGCACCCAATGGCTGAAAATGTTCTTCCATTAGTAACAGGGGTGAACTTGTAGAGCAGGGCTGATGGTTGGACTCAATGATCCCCAGGGTCTTTTCCAACCTGAGTGATTCTATGATCCTCTGTGTGAAGGATCTTATCACCAAATAGGGGTACAGCACATGCAACAAATATCCATCCATGTCATAGGCTGTATGATGTCTCTCTGAAATGGTTCCATTTTCTAGATGACATGTACTTAACTGTTTTGAGTAGCAAACCTGCTCCAGAGGTCCAGTAGCTTTCAGAGACAGTCACTTGTGTGTTTTCTTCTGAGGACAGGGGTCTAACACATTTCTGAGCTTGCTACCTCTTCTTGTTCACTTGAGAGATTCAAGAATCCAATCTTTTGGAGTTACTGCTTTTTTCCTTTCAGAAATACAAAGTTTGGGGCTCCCAATGTCATTTACCACAATTTGTCACAGAATTAATTCTTGCTGGTAAATCCCTGTGGCACTGTGTTCTCTTACACGATGGTTCCCTTAATCTCTGTTTAAACCGATAATTTCCGATGGATATCTGCAGATTTAGCATTACTGCCAAATTCTGTGACGTTGATAAGAGCGGCTTTAATTTCAGAAGGGAATAAAGAGAAATTCAACAGCGGCTGCACAATCTCTGCGTCTGGTTTAGGGTGCACGAAAATTGTTGTAAGAGATAAAACAAGAAGGATGTTCTACATTTACTGGATCAGGAGCAGGAAAAATGGACTTAATTGCTCTGCCTGTTTCCTTTAGAGGCAGAAACACTCTACAGAAATAGGTTCTGATCAAAACCTGGCAAACAAAGAGGTCGGATCATGAACTTAGGATCCGGGATTTCAGGTGGGTGAGGTCAGTTTTGTGCTGAAGGACAGTTACGTCCACAGGCTGAGTGAACTGATGAATGAGATGTGTTGGGTACGGGAAGTTGTCACGGTGCTTCATGAACTCTGCTGCTACAGGGGCAACACTTTGTTTTTTGCATGAAATACATAAGGGTTGTTGTCTGGCTGAGTTGTGTTCATAAGCGACCCAAGAACACTGCTGCCCAGCGGAGTTGTGGAGTCTCCTTCTCTGGAGATGTTTAAAATCCATCTGGACACGTTCTTGTGCGACTAGAACTAGGTGGTCCTGCTGTGGTGGGGCGATTGGACTGGATGATCCTTTGAGGTCCCTTCCAACCCCTAATGGTCTGTGATTCTGTGATCCCACTATTGAAAGTGGTCGTCACACAGCGGTTACAGCCAGGAGATCCCTTCCCTACATTGCCAATCAGTTTTCATTTCTTGCAGACCGTGTTCCCTTTGTCTGTCGCCACAGCAGTGTCTAATTGAGCAGTCGTTAATTCCATCGGCCAAAATTAAATGAAAGGCTGCGTGTTTCCAGAGAAGCAAAATCTGACAAACGAAGGAAATTAACTTCAGCAAGCAGGCGAACCGTGAGGAACCAGGAGCACAATAGGGGAGACATGAAAGTAAACAGGCCTGCTGGTGGCATCTCAATATCGTTACGGTCGTGGAACAAATACAGATTAAAAAGTAGGAAGTGCAAAACACTCAGTGGAAACGATGGGAAAATTCTGTAGATGCATTTTATTTAATGATTTTGTAAACAGACTGCTGCTGCTATCTGCATCCTTCCTTTATTGGGATTTGCTGGAGTAGTTGATGTGATTAGTGAAGCATGCGACGACAGAGATTTAGTAGAGCCATCGTAAAGTGGTTAGAAACTGGATGAAAGGCAAATATTTATGGATTAGAAGAAACATACACTCATTAGTGGGGTTCTTCGGGAATGACGATCAGTGTTATTTAATATTTTGGTGTTTTCAGTAGCAAAAGTAAGAATATACTGGCAAAATATACCACTGACAGTCATCACATGGAAAGGACTGCAGGGTGACCGAGCGCTGGAGTGCTCCTCACTCCCTACAACTACCTGAAAGGACCTTGTGGAGAGGTTGGTGCTGGTCTTTTCTCACAAGCAATTAGTGACTTGGGTTCAAGCTACAACAGGGGAGGTTTAGACTTGACGTTAGCAAAACCTTTTTCACAGAAAGAGTGGTCAGGCTCTGGAATGGGAGGTGGCCGAGTTGCCATCCCTGGATGTGTTTCAAGATGGTTTGGATGAGGTGTTCAGGGATGTGGTTTAGGGGAGGATGGTTGGACTTGATGATTCCAGGGGTCTTTATCCCGCCAGAGTCATTCTGTGCTTTTATGAGAGAGGCAAATGGAGGATATAGCCTTGGACAAAAAGTAAGAAAGGAGGCTTTAGTGCATCTGGCTATCAGTGCTGCAACAAAATGGGAAAAGAGCTGAGGGAAAAGATCACTAGAGAAGTAATTAGGTGTAAAATGGCTGCAGATAAATGTATGTTGAGAATTAAGAAGTGTTTAAGTGGGAGAGTCGTGAGATGCTGGAAGATAGGCTCCCACTGGGAGTCACAGGGGCAAAAAAGTTAATTAGTTTTAAGATGGAGATTAATCCTATTTTTGAAGAGATTCTATGACACAGCCACCTGAAATAACAGGGGATTGCAGTCAGTTCTGCAAGTTTGCTTCACAAGCCAGTGGTTCAGCCACGGGTCTTGCACAACATGGTGTTTTCCTCAGATTTGTAAGGGCTTGTAGCAACGTGAAAACCTCTTCTTTCAGCAACTGCCTATTTCTGGTGATTACTGTGAGCGTGGAGGTGTGAACTTCAAGGGTGCAGTACCTGTGAGGAAAATAAGGCCACATTTACATGTATTTTAATACTTGCAGGATTTATTACACTAATATCTAGGAGCTGGAGACAGTGATTGTAGAATCTGAATGCTAATTCGTCATTGACTATCAAAGACTGGCCGTGACACCTTCTTGCTTCAATCCTTATATATACTTCAGGCTGGGCAGCTCTGAGCTTGGCCTTCATTAACCCTCTGCTATGTTTTATGCTGACTCAGCTCATTCTTAATCTTAAGATCCCTGTCAAGAAGGAAATGTATCTCTCGGCGAGCTATTTACAGCTTGATCTTGTTCCTGCAGAAGCTCACGCGGGTCATGCCTAGTGTACGCCAGGGAAAAACCTGTCTGTGAGTGATCAGTTATTGCTGTAGGGCTGCTGACGGGGGACGCGGCGCTTGTGCACGTGTGTGCGGGGCTGCGGCCCCGATCTGGGAGCTCGTGTGGACTCCAGGCGGCGTGCGGGCTCGGGGAAAAGCCTCTTACCAGAGCTGGAACCTTTCCAAGGAGACGGCTGTGGATCAGATCAATGATCCCCTTTCTCCCAGCTGAAACTCCAGTTGCATATGCAGTAAAATAGATGCACTCTTGGCTGGCTAAATGGGAAGTGCTGCGCTCCGGTGCATCTCGGGCCTCGTAAGGGATGTGCAGCGGTACCATGTTGAAATGCCTTTTAAAAATCCAATCAAAATAATTGATTTTTCATAGACAGGGCTCAGTTTGTCATTGAGTTTCATTCCCCACAAGCCCCTCAGAAATGCAGCAGGCCAATAAAATACACAGAATGATTACAAAACTGCTATCAGTGTTGCTGGCGATGTTTGTTTTGGCCTCCTTGTGTTAAAATGTTTTGTTTCTCACGGGACTGAGATGCCAAGAAAGAAAGTTGTTTTGAGGTCCCTTCCAATCCCTAATAATTCTGTGATTCTGTCACTAAACCTGCTAAACCCCCCGAGCTGCATGGGTAAAATTCCAGACTTTAGTGACTACCCTACTCTAACTACAACTCATCTGCAAATACCCTTTTTTAACTACAAATCATCAGCAAATCATGTAAAAAAGACAGATTAAAACCTCATAAGTGACACAGGAACCTCATATGATGTTGCCGAAGGCTGTGAATGCTCTTGTAGGTCTGAGTGTCATGCTTCTGGAGCTCCTTTTCTCCACCTGTGTAGGGAACAGGGATGGTGAAGACACCATCCCATACCACCCCGTGCATCCCCGCCCTGGTGGCACCATCGACCCCCTGGCAGGAGGAAGGTGATGCCCTCCAACCCACCCCTGGGCCAAAACACCCCTTGGTCTCTCCCCAAACCCTGCCAGAACACCTTCCCAGGGAGATACCCATGGGCTGCCCTTGTGGAGTCTCCTTCTCTGGAGACATTTGAAGCCCTCCTGGATGTGTTCCTGTGTGACTTGGTCTAGGTGGTCCTGCTGTGGCAGAGAGGCTGGGCTAGATGAGCCTCCGAGGTCCCTTCCAATCCCTAATGTTCTGTGATTATAGTCCATTACTTTTAGATTTGCAGGCTTTTCAGCTGCTCTTTGGTGCAGGACAAGTATTTCAGGAGGTTTGTTATAACCCCCAAGTTTGAATCCTTATTCTCTTATAAAAAATGAAGCCAGACAAACAAGAGTGTGCTACTGTTGAAGTGTTTAAGACAAAGAAATGGATTTAACCTGAGCTGCAAAATAGATTGGAAAATGTGGTGACATGTATGAACTCAAGCCAGCGACAGTTTTGCATCTGTTTTAAACTCAGCTGAACTTAAACAGATTACAGGCACAGGTTTACCCCTGGCTGCAGTGGGACCAGCATAGCTGCAGGCATGAGAATGTGGCTGTAAACAGCAAAGTCTCTTGAGCAGAGGCAGAAAAATAAATACAAGGGCTAGTGATTTGATTAATTTTTAAGCTGCTTTTGAAATTTGTTTTGCCACAAATGGGTTTGTAAGAGAGCAGAGCTTTGCATTAGATTTCTAAAAAGTGATTTAACCACTGTGATGCCACAGCCAAATCCTGAGTTCAGTGAGGTGGGTTATCCCACCTGGAGCCCTGACCCACCCGCCTGCCCCACATCCTTTTCCAGCTGCTTAGGAGAGGGTGGCACCCCGCGCTCGGTTTAGTCTGTCACTTCCTTGGTTTTGTTCTGACACGCTCTGAAAGCCGAGCAACAAAAGCAGAGTTTGAGTCTAGGGAGCGCACCGGCGTTTGCTGGATTTTAATCGTCGCTCCAGCGAAAGAACACACAAATGGGGCCTGATGACTAATGTCTGGGATCAGCTGCCCTTCTCTTGCAGGAGGTGGCTTAAGGTGCAGAGGAGCGCGTTTGCAGCGTGAAGTTTACGGTCACATCGGCAGCGTCATTGTCATTCTACTTCCTGCTTTTGTCTGTAGTCATTTATCTAGTTGATAACAGCGCAAGGAAGAGAAGGTGGAGCATTCACTGAGGAATTACAGCTAGCAGAAAACCCGAGCCACAAAGCCTTGCGCATCCCACCGGAGAGCCCTCCTCCTGCCTGGCTGTGTTAATTACTTCCTCCACGAGGAATGCCGAGCAAGAACTATAAAACCAAACGCGGTCCCTCTGTTTTGATTGGGAAACAGTGATTCTAGCAGGAAGCTGTCGCACCTCCCTTCTACTCATGCGGGCTGGCCGTCACCGCCGCCGCCGAGCCCATGCAGGAGCTGCCGTTGGATATTAGCCGCGCGCGGAACGCTTCACTGCGTGTCTTTGGGGGTCTCGTGAGAAAGCCCTCAGCCTGCGCACAGAAATGACATGTGTTGCTGCCACAGCTGCTGCAGCATTTTCACACTTCAAGCCTGCTGTCTCATGGCAATCAGGAGACTATTATTTTGTAGGAGAAATAGAGAAAACTTGAAATGACGGCTTTTGTTAGCCCTCTGACACGAACACCGCATCCTCATCCCCGCCTGTCTCCCAACACATCACTCTTTCCCACTTGAGAAAAGTCTGCTTTGGCTTTTCTTAAGGGAGGAGTGCGAGATGCTGTAAAATCTGGGATCCAAATGACGTGGAACCAGACTTGCCAGCGCAATGCCAAGCTAGCACATTTGTGCTTAGGAGAGGTTTTTGCTAATAAGCGTAAAGAAATGGCCAAGCAAAAGGTGTAGTAGCCCTTTCTGAATTGCCACTAAGTGGCTTCTATCAGGGTTCCCTCCAGTCCCTAAAGTCCTGTGATTCTTCATACCACCAGGAAGCACCAACATGATCACAGAACATCAGGGGTTGGAAGGGACCTCGAAAGATCATCTAGTCCAATCCCCTTGCCACAGCAGGTCCACCTAGAACAAGTCACACAGGAACACGTCCAGGTGGGTTTCAAACATCTCCAGAGAAGGAGAGTCCACAACTCCCCTGGGCAGCCCCTTCCAGTGCTCTGTCACCCTCACTGTGAAGAATTTGTTCTCATGTTGATGCAGATCATCCTACATTTTAGTTCAGAACCACTGCCCCTTGTCATTAGATGCCCCTGAGCAGAGCCTGGCTCCAGCCTCCTGACACCACCCTTCACATACTGATCAACATCCATAGAGTCACCCCTCAGTCTCCTTTTCTTCAAGCTCCAGAGCCCCAGCTCCCTCAGCCTCTCCTCAGCAGAGAGATGCTCCCCTCCCTTCATCATCATCTTTGTGGCTCTGTGCTGGACTCTCTCCAGCAGTTCTGTGTCCTTCTGAAGCTGAGGTGCCCGAAACTAGACAGAATATTCCAGATTCGGTCTCACCAGGGCAGAGTAGAGAGGGAGGAGAACCTGTCTTGATCTCTAACCGCCCAGGGACTTGGCACAGAGATGCTGCTCTGTGAGTGCAGCAGCCTTCCTGTTGCTTCCCTCTTCAGTTACAACTGTTCCTGGTTGGAAGGTGTATTTTCTTCAGCCTCCAAGAGCACCTAGACAGGGTTTGGGTCTTCCCTTGTTGTAATGAGCTGTGAACTCTCCACGTGAATCCTGAAAACCTCTAATACCCTGCTCACAGTTTGGTCAGTGGTGTCTGCAGCTGTGATTTGTGAGCACACTGTGGTGCTGCTATTGATATGGAAACAGCCACGACATTTGCCAGGTAAGAGTTAAAAGGGAGCAGAAACCATCAGTGCCTCCGGGCAGACAGAAAACAAGCCACAAACAACATATTTTTACCCGGAAGAAAGCAGCAGCTGTTCCTGGGACAGCACCGAGTGTCTGGAGCGCCTGTAGTGATCGCAGCA
This sequence comes from Rhinopomastus cyanomelas, assembly GCA_013400115.1. Classification (NCBI taxonomy): domain Eukaryota; kingdom Metazoa; phylum Chordata; class Aves; order Bucerotiformes; family Rhinopomastidae; genus Rhinopomastus; species Rhinopomastus cyanomelas. Next base: position 1,131,992 of record VXBP01004446.1, read on the forward strand.
TCAGCTCTGCAGGTCTGACTTCATCCTGGGTGGCTTAGTGTGAGGAATTAAAACATTGGCACAGCTTCCATCAATGTGAAGGATGTAAAGCTGCATTTTTAACAGGCAGACCGTAAACAAAAGGCTGCAAAATCTTGGGAAATGTATGGAATATGCTGCTTTTCCTCCCTAGACTGTCATATCTGTAAAAGCAAGAGTCTCCTTTACCAAAATGGAAATCCTGCTGCCTAGAAGGTGTGTGGTTTTCAGGGTTTGTGTGAAAATATGTTCCTGCAGTCAGCTAAGAGAGGACTGGGATGATTTCTTTGCCTGTATTATTGAACGATACAGAGCTCGATCCACCACTGCATTGTGTCAGTCCTGCGTGGTGTTGCTCCGCTGAAATCAAGAGGGTGGCAGGTGGATTTTGGCCAGTATGAGTCAGCCCACGCCCTGCCAGTGGCCTTCACTCTGCCCTCCGGTGTCAGGAGCGCTCTGAGCTGTTGCTGTGCTAAGTCAACGGGCAGGTCTTACAGTGAGACAGGAAAGAAAACAAGGCTTTTCCAGGACCAGTGGTCACGCATCTGCAGAGAGATTCGACAGCAGTTTGTTGGTTATCACTCAGTAGTTCTCGTTCCAGGGGCTGCTAAGAAGATGTAGCTTTTATACAAAGTCTTAGCCCCCCTGTGTCTGTCTAGACTCCCCCTACACGTGCAAGCTCCTTTACATGCCGCATTCTGGGAGGTATTTGGAGGAACATGAAGATACAGCCACCGGAACTACAGGAGGAGGATGTAGGAGGCTCATGGAGAATGATAGAGGTGAGGGTCTGAGGGGGCTGCGTTGCATCCGACTTCCCGCAGCCTTATGCTAATCCCCTTTGTCTTCACCTACCCAGCACAGCATTATTACTGTGGCTCTGTTATTAAACCAACAGTAAAGAATCAGAAACCCACAGATCACTTCACTCATTACAATAAGCATCTTGTTACTGCAGCTACTGCTGCTTCTTCATCGTGTTGTGTTCCCTAAAAATACTATCAGGGAAGAATTATCTTCCGTGCACGTTGCACTGTGACATCTTTTCTTTGGTGAATTCACATCCAGAGCAGCCACCTACCAGCTTAGCACCTGGTTCTATACAATCAGGTAAAATCAGTCAACGATCAGCAAAACTCAACCAGCTGCTTTTAAGTTTCGCTGTTTCTAGTCCGCTCCCTTGTAAACACACAACAGAATTGCTTTTGTGATTATAGCAGGGGGACTGCTGATGATTTATCAAGGAGCAGCTTATTATTAGTCTTGTCAAGAAGACAACTTCATTAATTATCCAGTGGTTTTGTTGATCATTTCATTCCCTCGCATGAATAATTTAAAGCTGTGGAACATACAGTCGTTTCCAGGAAAGGGGTCCGTGTGGCTCAGCCTGTCGGCTGCCCGCGGAAGGCTTAAACCCCAGATTCAACAGCCCGTGTCCTCTGCAGTCTCGGCCCAGCTAATCGAAACACCCGGCCTTCGCCGCTCCTACTCTACAAGACGTTAACGAAATGAAATGGCTCCTCGTTATAAGCAAAATGCTAATTGGTTTTATGTTTTATTTCATCACCACTAAATTTCGGTGACACAAATGGCGCTTCTCCGTGCTGCTTCCCATCTCCTCCTCGTGGCAGGGCGGGCTGGTGAAACAGGAGCAAGGCACTCGGGGACAAGTAATAGATGAGATAATAAAGCGTTAAATGTCGCAAAGTAAATCTGTGTTCCCAGCCCTGACAACTGAAACAGAAACAAATCCAATATCATTTTATTACTGGGCCCATGATATGGAATTGCTGAGGACCAGTCCTAAATGAGGTATCAAACGTGAGCTACAGCTTCGAGTTACTGCCTGTGCTTGTGTCTGGTGCTGCCGCAGCACTTAAAGATGGAGACACCAGCATTCTCAAGTACGTCTCCGTTTGCCCTTAAAGCACTAGAAGCATATTCCTACTCTTTGTTATCCCTTGTGGGATGTGTCTCCTTATGCCCCTTAGTCCCATATCACACACACAGAGCTGTTTGCAAATACGTGACAAGTGGGTGTCAGGAGGCTGGAGCCAGGCTCTGCTCAGTGGCATCTCACGATAGGACAAGGGGCAGTGGTTCTGAACTAGTACGTAGGATGTTCTGCATCAACATGAGGACAACTTCTTCCCAGTGGGCTGACAGAGCCCTGGAAGGGGCTGTCCAGGGGATTGTGGAGTCTCCTTCTCTGGAGACATTTAAAACCCACTTAGACATGTTCCTGTGTGACTGGATCTAGGTGATCTTGCTGTGGTGGGGGGATTGGTCTAGAAGATCTTTCGAGGTCCCTTCCTATCCCTGATGTTCTGTGATTATTAGTGGAGCACCATTCAGACGCACCAGAGGGGCTTTGATATTTTATTGCTACTTGCCATTTTGGCCAATGTGTTTTTAGTACCAGTCTTCATCAGACACAAATGACTGCGAGTCTATCTACACTTAGTACAATGCAAGTCTACATCAAACTGTTAAAACCTGAGGTAAGGGCAGGGTCCAAATGATACCCCCTAGAGAGAGGGGGAGGGCAAGCTTTGCTTACCTGTACCTGGCTAGACAAATCAATATGTACTTAGCGAGAAGATGAGCCAGCCCAATGGCCAGCAACGTACAGATTCCCGATGAGCATCAACGGATAACCTTCGTATAACTTTCCTTAACGTACAACTTTTCTTCACAGACCATCCGTACTATCAGGATGGGTTGTGTACTACTCGGGGGAGAGTTGCCCTTGTCTGTATGGAGCTGTGGGTACACCCTCTTGGCTCACATCACCCTGATTTCTGTAGGACTCATATCGAGGCCTTTGTGCCCTGGGTCTTTATCAGTGGTACTGAGGCTTGTGCCAGCCCCAGCTCTCCACCAGCAGCATAAGGCTTCTGCTAGCTCAGTGTGCTCAATTCAGGGAATACTGTTGGTACTGAGAATGTTGATCACTGGTGATGCTTATGTGGTCAGATCAGTTTCTTCCCTGGGAGAGAGACTTCAGAATTTGAATTTGTCTTTTCAGTGCCTAAAAGATCTGACTCTGCTGTTAGTGATTTGTTCTTCTCTTACAAAGCCTTGACTACGCAGGGTCACTTACTGGTTTATTGTTTCTGAAATGTGGCTTACCTGGCTAGTTCTTTGAAAGGATGTGTGGCTCAGAAGGCTTTCACTCCTAGCCTGGCAGCAAACTCTGGTGCCCTTGGTAACGCCAAGCAGTCTGATGCCAATCGTTTTCCATCCTCTTGCTTCATCAGCCCCTAACACTTGGGTTGCAGAAAAGCCACTGCCGGCCCTCTTAAAGAATCAGTGCAGCTGTGCCATTGTTCTGGGGTGGGAACCCATAATTAGTTCTTCAGGTGCTAATTAATGTAATTTTTAATGTCATAGTACATATGCAGAAGAGTGTTAGTTGCTAATTGCTTCGAACAAGATAGGGTGCAAAAGGAAATGGCTTCTACCAGTGTGAAATAGGTTATTGCAGCACAACCTGTCACGCCCATGAGCTAACACACCTGTAGGGACGTGTGACTTCGGACACTCTGCTCCTCCAGAGAAGCATCAAAACCACGGCTTCTAAAGCGGCAGAAACACGGCAAATCCCTGCCTCATCTTGGTGAGTTTTAGATTTCAATGAACTTCAGCTTTTCATGCACGTGCACCAAATCTTACACCATCCATGAGGCTGGAGGAGCAGCATCGTTCTCTTGGCATGCCAGGCACACAGGACAATTTATTTACAAGTCAAAGCAGCTTTTCTGTGTCTTTTATGTTAATGGAAAAGAGATTAGAACTTTTCAGTTATGGATGGCAGATACAGGTCCAATGGCAAACTCTCACGCTGCCTTTGTCTCGGGATGATTCTTGGCTCTCTAATTAAACTGCAGAGATGCAGCCAGATATGAACCGTGTGCTTTAGCTGATCAAGATTAGGCAATGAATAAACAAATAAACAAAGCAAGCTGTTTACAAACAGAAGGAAAAGACTTACTATGAGAAGCCAAACGTGTTCTTAGTGAGGTGGACGTTTCACTGTAGTAAATTTCCAGTGATTTCTTCATTCTGTTATTGAAAACATTCTAAGCTGGAAAAGAGAATATGAGAAAAAGCTGAAAAAATGGATGGAGCCAGGCTCTGCTCAGTGTCATCTAGTGATAGGACAAGGGGCAATGGGTGTGAGGTGGAATAGAGGAGGTTGCACATCAATATGAGTAGGAACTTCTTCATGATGAGGGTGACAGAGCAGTGGAAGGGGCTGCCCAGGGGGTTTGTGGACTCTCCTTTTCTGGAGACATTTAAAACCCACCTGAATGTGTTCCTGTGTGACTTGGTCTTGGTGATCCTGCTCTGGTGGGGGGATAGGACTGGATGATCCTTCAAGGTCCCTTCCAATCCCTGATGTCTTGTGAGTTGAATTTGGACTACTTGGCATATGTTGGAAACATGGAGGCTTTGAGTCACAGCAGGTGGAGCTGGAGTTGCAGAGTGTGTGGAGCCGTGTGGCGTACCAGTAGACAACAGCACAAGACACGTGGAACCGTAGGGATAGAGAAAAAGCAGAGCACATCTATTGCCATCTAGGCCTGACTGCAATTCTGTTTGAAATTGCCCTGGCCAGAAAACAAATGGCCTACAGGCTCTGGATTTTTGCCTGCTTGAAAAAGCTTGTGTGTCGCGTCTGGGTGTGTGTGGAAATATGATTTATGAAAGTATTGATTTTTTTGTTAAATAATGAATTAAATGTCCCACCACAATATTATTTATCAAACTTTTTTGTCACATAATTAAATTGTCACAAAATGGATTGCAGCCATATAAATTCATTAAATATTAAAACTGACACATGACACAGTCCACTTTTGCTTTGGCTAACAACACATTTCCTCTCTTCTTTTCCATTAAGTTCAACAGTAGCTGCTTTTCACCCTCAGCACAGGAACTGCAGTGTCTCTTTTCCAGTGTTAGAAAATAGGTGGTGGGCAAACCTTTGAGACTTCTAAGTTTCCTTATTTCCAGTTTGGGAGCTAATTCTTCTTGATTCCTGTGTGACTGGATTTAGGTGGCCCTGCTGTGGCAGGGGGATTGGACTGGATGATCTTTCGAGGTCCCTTCCAATCTCTAATGATCTGTGATTCCGTGCTCCTGTAATCCTAAATCAGCTCAGTTGTAAGAGCTTAATTGCGATAGCTAATGGCCCCCTTTGCCATGGAGACAGTTATTCCATCAGATGTCTTCAGGTGTGAAATGAGCAAGCCTGCTGCACTGTAATCAAGGGGTGAGAGTCAGATCCGAGTGCTTATTTTGGAGATAAATATTTATTGAAGTCTGAGTGTGACTAAATTCTCTGCCCGCAAGCAGGGGGCAAGGAAAGAGCCTGAGACAAGTGTTTTCTCTCACAAATACAGTGTTTGAATAACTGTAATAACAAGGTGAAGAAAAAGAAAAGGCCAAGTACCATATCAAAAGGATCTCCTACTGCAGTTTAAAATATATTAAAATTGTAATGTTTTACTGCACACGGGAAGAGAAATATGTAGGCAAACTTGCAAGTGAGTGTAGCTAGGAATTGTGCTTGAGAAAGGGGATCCGACAGCAAACATAAACACGTGCACTGAATCACACAATCATAGAACATTAAGGGTTGGAAGGGACCTCAAAAAAACATCTAGTCCAATCCCCCAACCACAGCAGGATCACCTAGACCAAGTCGCACAGGAACAGGTCAGGTGGGTTTTAAACATCTCCAGAGAAGGAGACTCCACAACCCCCTGGGCAGACTCTTCCTGTGCTGTCACCCTCACTGGGAAGAAATTCCTTCTTATATTGATGTGGAACCTCCTGTGTTCCAGCTCACACCCACTGCCCCTTGTCCTATCACTAGATGCCTTTGAGCAGAGCCTGGCTCCATCCTCCTGACACCCACCCTTCACATAGTTATCATCAATAATGAGGTAACCTGGAAGAGTTACAAAACCAGGTAGAACTGGGCTTTGAGCCACTTGTTCTAGTGCTCAATGTCCCCATCCATTGCAAAGGTGTTGAAACTAGATGATCTTTGAGGTCCCCTCCTACCCAGACCATTCTGTATTCCTATGATGTCACCGATGTCTCCGAGAAGGAGGGGAGGAAATGGTCCAGGCGCTGGAGCAGAGATTCCCATGAAGCCCATGTTGAAGACCTTGGTGAGGCAGGCTGTCTCCCTGCAGCCCACGGAGGTTAGCAGTGGAGCAGATACCCACCTGCAGCCCATGGAAGACCACATAATAGCCAACTAGAATTTTTAGAGTTCACCATAACCTATTTCCTACCCTAATCAAGTGAAGCAATAGTAGAAGTAAATAAAGTGCAGTTGTTTTGGTGAAGAGACTAAAGATACCTCTCTATTATTCCAAAGCAGCTTTAGAAATGATGATTCTTCTAATGACTAGTGACATGAGAGGCAGCAAAACACACCTCTGCAGTTTTCTTCCCAAACCCTGTGGGTGTCCAGCCTGTCTGACGGACGCTGGGTGAAAGCGCCGGTGCCCAGTAACGACGTCCGGCACTTCAAGGGTTTGCACAGATATGTTAATAATCCCATTAATCTTCTTCCTTTATATGTAAATCTGCAGCCCAGATGTTGCATCATTTGCAAATCTTGCAATTAAAACATTTTATAACTTGCAGTTATGCAAAGGAGCAGTAGACTGGAAAATGGGTGAAATTGCTTGGCGAGGACATTACCATGGCAACACCCTGACCTCTGCTCAATTAGCTACAACTGACGACCCAGCTATTAATAATCGTGGCCAGAAAGGGATCTAATCTGAACTCCTCTTGCCTTTGTAACGTGGGCATTTCTCACTCACCATAAATCTGAGAGTTTTAAGAGGCAAAGCTCCAGTCCTGAAGCTTTGAAAGGGTTTAAATGCTGATGGAAAGTGGAGGACAGTAAAGGAATCTCATTTATCAGCTACATTCAAGGTACTTCTTTAACTTTTGGTGGTCTAAGCACTCTGTCAGGCGAGCTTCAAAGCGGAGAGTCGTTACTGCTCATTTCAGCTATTGAAATCTACATGATGTGCGCCGGCAATTAGCTCTCATTTTAGAAAGCTGCTGTTAATTAGAGCCAGACTAATCACCAGGAGACTTGTGGAAGCGGATAGATGCCTCCCTTTGTCAGAGTTTTACATTTTGCTCCAGCAAAGTTGTTATTTTCTTGGCGTGCCATCAAAGGAAAGTTATCTGTTAATTACAGAAGGCAGTCCGCGCTCTGACACTGGACCACTCCTGCTGTAGTCATGCAGCAACACTCTGGCTGGACAGTGAATACCTTGGTGGAGGCCACTCTTTCTGGAGGTTGTGCAAGGTACAGAATCACAGGACATTAGGATTGGAAGGGACCCCGAAAGATCATCTAGTCCAATCTCCCTGCCACAGCAGGATCACCTAGATCCAGTCACACAGGAACATATCCAGGACAGTTTTAAACATCTCCAGAGAAGAAGACCCCACAACCCACCTTGGGCAACCCCTTCCAGGGCTCTGTCACACTCACCATGAGGAAGTTCCTTCTCAGATTGATGTGGAACCTCCTCTGTTCCAGCTCACACCTATTGCCCCTTGTCCTATCATTAGATGCCCCTGAGCAGAGCCTGGCTCCATCCTCCTGACACCCACCCCTCACACATTGATCAACATTAATGGGATCAACGCTCTCTCACACTGTCTGCTGCAAACAAACATGTGTCTTGAGCCCAAGACATATTTAAATTCTACAGACTTGAGGGTCCTTGGTGTTCATTATTTATTTATTTTCTGCGTAGCTCCACGTTACATCAATCAATAAACAGGGGAATACCAGGTGCTCATCACAGTGATGCCTTCTCCTGTTCTTGAAGTGCAGTGCATTCCATATTCGTGTAATCAATGTAAGCTGGAACACAGGAAGTTCCACATCAGTTTGAGAAGGACCTTCTTCCCAGTGAGAGTGACAGAGCCTTGGAAGGGGGTTGTGGAGTCTCCTTCTCTGGAGACATTTAAAACCCACCTGGATGTGTTCCTGTTGACTTGGTCTAGATCTTCCTGCTGTGGCAGGAGGATTGGTCTGGATGATCTTTCCAGGTCCCTCCCAATCCGTAATGTTCTGTGATTCTGTGCCATGCATCCATACCTGTCACTTGCTGTTAGGGTGGGGGGCTTGTGGGGTGTTTTGGTGGTGCTGGTCGGAGAAGGTTCTGTGGGTTTGTGTTTGTAGAGCAGCTTTTTTCTGTTTTGCTTTGTTGTTTTAGGTTTGGTTTGGGCTTTGTTTGTTTGCTTTGCTTTTTTTAAACACTTTGCCCTGTAATTACTGGTGAGAGGCAAGGAGTGAGCAGAATGGCCTGGCCGTGAATGGAGTCTCAAAATCACTGGGCTGGGCAAATGTCAACACAAGGAGCTGGCCCAGTACAGGATTGTTCTGTAGCTGACTTCCAGCAGTTCTGGATCAGACCCACATGGCTTGGAGAGTGCATTTAAATGTGTTTCTTATGTAATAACCATCAAGAAATCTCACCCCAGAAGGTGTTTGTGCATTTTTCATGGTAGTCATGCCCTGAACAGATGGCAAGTGTATAAACTGTACCCTGGTTTTGGCCTCTGTGCAGGACTCTGATAGGAAAGGAGGAGCAGAGAGCAGCACAATACCAGCTAGGCACTGAAATAATTCTGAGGTGATCCCTGTGCAAGATGCAAACCTGCACCACACAAGCCAAAGCACAATGAACTCTGATCACCTTAGCAATCACAACTCCATAGCACTGAGTGATGGACAAGTACAGCAAGCTCAGGGCTCCCTTTAGCATCTTGGCTGCATAGCTGTAGCTGTTTATTACTGAGAGTCTTCCCTCCTCTGCCTCCGAGGCCTTTGCCTGCAAGGAATTACCTTTGCAAGGAAACTCATTGCCTAGCACTCTGCAGGTGTTTAAGGCAGGGTATCAAGCCTGTACAGAGCTTGGAGACAGAGCATGATAAATTACTTTGCTTATTACAGCAGTTCCCCTATGGAAGAGCTTACGATCGTTGTACAGGAGACGGTTCAAAGATGCAAATCCAACACGATCCACTTCTTAAGAGTTTTCAGATTATATGTGGTCCTGAACTGAATTCAGGAGCTATGACTTTACAGCCTTTTTTTATTCCTCCCCCAAGGCCATTTTGCAAGACGTTTCATTGGAGGTTTGTTTTGGGGTTTAGTGGGGAATGGAATGTGTTCTCTGAAAACCACGTTTGTATCCTGCTTCTCCATCAAGAGACAATGTGAGTCAGGTTATCCAAACATAACAGTTCTCTCTTTTGAGCCTAGAACTACTTTAATAGCAAGCTTTCCCTCACTTGTTAAAAGAGTAAGTAAATACTAAACAGAGAAATCCAGTCCCTGATGTTCTGTGATTCTGTGAAGTGCAAGGGAAAAGATTGCTCTGAGGGAAATACACAGACCTCTTCCAGGTTTTACATCCGTCAGATACCTGAGACATCCACGTGAAATGAGTGATTGATTCTATAATTTAGACAGTCCAACTAAGTAGATGGCCAAAACCAAGTTGAGAATAGAAAACATAGTTCTAAAAACCAGTCTTGAACCAGAGAATCACAAGACATTAGGGGATGGAAGGGACCTCAAAAGATCATCCCGTCCAATCCTCCTGCCACAGCAGGATCATCTAGACCAAGTCTCACAGGAACATGGCCAGGCCAGTTTCAGAAAAGGCCACTTTTGTGCTTTCCTGTATAAATCTCAACTTTTCTTTGCAGAAGTACATCTGTGCTGTTTTCTTCTTGCTGTCTAGGCTTCTTACCACTGCAGTGCACTCGCGGAAGAGTTAACGTTCTGGGTCAGAGCACTCAATTTCAGAAGGTGGTGTCTGGTATTAGGCAAATTTAATATTGTTAAATTCCACTAAGTCAGTAAATTTCCCCTGTCCTGTGAGCTATTTTTGCCTACTTCTGCTTCACCTGAGATAAACATTTCCTCCCTCTCTCCATCAGATACGTACATTGCGATCGAATTGGTTTTCTCTGTGCTCCCCAAAACATGAGCCTGAGCTAAGCCCTTCAGAAGTATCTGGTTTACATTTAAACCATATCCTCTTGAGCATTTAAATGCTCTCAGGATGGTTTTAACTATCTGTTCCTAAGCCAATAAACCAAGTCAATTGTTTCTTTCTCAGTAGGTCCTTGTGGAAGCCTCATCTTAATACAGTGTAGTGGTGAGGTTCAGACCCAGAGCATCAACAGAGGGTACATTTGGGATCCGGGAGCAAAATAACAGAATCATAGAATCGCTCGGGTTGGAAAAGACCCCTGGGATCATCGAGTCCAACCATCAACCCCACTCTACAAGGTCACCCCTAAACCAGATCCCCCACCACTACATCTGAGCATCTTTCAAACTCATCCAGGGATGGGGACTCAACCACCACCCTGGGCAGCGCATCCCAGTGGCCCAGTGACTAGATCCTGTAAGCTTCTCACAGATGTGCTGCTTGTTTCTTCTCTTGGCATCGTTGTATGAGTTGCTTATTTGAGGGACTCTTTCAAACAGTGTGTTTGTAAGGAAGCAGGGTGTTTTACTGCTGAATCTTCATTTTTTTCATACTGTTTTAAGTGCTTTGTCAGAGTCTGGAAGGTAGAGCCCAGAGGTTGCATCTGTATTGGCGAGTGGAGAGAAATATTAACAGTAAAAGGAGAAAATCCTGTCATCTGGCCCCACAGATAAAAGGCATCACACAGCTTTTTCCATATGGTTAACTTCCCTCCTTCCCTGTGTCCTTCCTCCTAAATCAGAAAGCCTTGGTCTCTTCTGCTTGCTGAGCATGGGTTTTTGATCCAGGATAGTTCCCTAAATTCCCCCCAAGTATTTTCTGGATGAAACTAGTTGGTACAAGCCAAGCATGTGTCAAGAGTGTGCCAACACGTGTCCCATCCCATCCGAGAGCTGGCCTCCTTGGTTTGCTGCCGTGGGTGTAGCTGAAGAGTTCTGTGACCGGTGTACGTATGGGAGACGGCAAATAGACCAGCCTCGGCTCTAGCCACAGAGGAAGTGGCTGGACACCACAAAAGCCGGGTGGCAGTCCCGGTGCAGCCAACGTGGATGTATTCTGGATATCCAGAAGGCTTATTATTTCAGGCTCGGGATGGCGCTTGTATTTTCCCAGGACTTGTAGTTGTGAGTTGGCTTGTGTTCTATTAGCTGAGGAGGCATATCTCCCCTGCATCTGCCTGGAGAATGCCATCTGCTGCTGTCTTTCCATTAGCAGCTCTGGTAGCAACAGTCATGTGTAGTTTGCTCACAGAGCAAAATCCTTTCCCCCAAATCCTCTTTTGGTGGTGCCTGATCCGTCCGGTACCAGCGCAGGTGAATGTGTCCCGGAGGAGGAGGTTCATTAATCAGGGGAAACGTGTCACAAAGTGATTTTTTAAATTTATTTAGCTTTTATCACAAATGTGTAGTAAAAAGTGCTTGCATACATTATGGCTACGTGTACATGCATATGCATGCACACATGCCTACAACCACATGTGTTTATAAGTGTAAGATATGCAGATATACATGCTACAGATTGTATATATGTTAGAAGTCCATCGTGTACCATTCGCAAGGAAGGTAGTTGGAGGAGAGTGGTGAAAACACTTTGCCTTGAAAAGGGGGTTTTGGAAGGAACAGAATTCTTTGTGGCATATGGTGGGTAGGCTTTCTGTTGTACAATCAGAGAGTCATAGAATGGTTTGGGTTGAAAGGGACTTCGGATGTAATCTAGTTCCAATGCCCCTGCCACGGGCAAGGGCACCTCCCCATAGATCAGGTTGCTCAAAGCCTCATCCAGCTGGGTCTTGAACACAGCCAGTGGTGGAGCAGCCAGAAGTTGCTTCTCGTATTGATGTGGAACCTCCTGTGTTCCAGCTCACACCCATTGCCCCTTGTGAGGTGTTCCAGTCTTCTGGTCAACAATGTGGGCCCTATCCAGACCCGCTCCCACAGGTGCATGTCCTTCTTGCCTGCCTGTTCTGTAATGTGGTGGTGGGGTGGACTCTGTAAGTCCATAGTTTCAAGTGGTTTGTATGCAGAGCTGTGCAGGACACTCTACATATGCAGACTCAGACCTATGTTGAGAGGGGGAAGAACCTGCTATTGGAGTATATAATCACAGAACATCGGGGACTGGAAGGGACCTCGAAAGACCATCTAGTCCAAAATGCTCTAACACCTGACTGCTCTCAATGGTTGTGATTTCTTTTCCTCCCCCAAACGTATTGAGCTGTTAGGATCCAAAACTTACGTTATGACAAAGCTAAAATCAGATGAAGGAAGTCCAACTTTGTTAGGGAAGGCTGATGCGCTGTGACCCAAATGTCTGACCTGTCTCTCATTGCTTGTAGCCGCCCTACAGGCATTATCAAAGCAATTTACACTGCTGTGCCTTTAATTCACAGTGACACAATTAGAACATTAGCAAGCTTGGCTGTGGAGTCACTGCAAGTCTTTGCTTGTGTTCGTGATGAAGTTGAAGCAGCGCGAGGGCTCTGACACTGCCAGGAGTGACCAGCTACGAGCTAATGTTGTGGAACATGGCGACAAACAAAACCCCCTTCTCTTGTCTCGGCAAGTTTAACCATGTGCTGCAGACACCTTTGCAGCAGGGTCCTGCTCACTGAAGCACTGTAAAGTGAACCACAAACACAACACAGAGAACAGAGCCACGCTTGGCGTACACACTAGTGCCCTTGCCGGATCCAACTGCCACACAGCTTGCCCTGAACGTCAGGAGACATCGCTTAGTCCCATCAATAGTTCACTGACCTGTGCTGTGGTAACTCTCCCATCTCTGGAGTGCACAGCATTCTGCAAGTACGTTTTATGGGGGATGAGAGAAGGGAGGTGAACCTTATCCTGCTCGTCAGAAGCCTTTGACATTGCCTCTGATAGCCACAGAAAGGCTTCATTCTGTTGCTGGCTAGTGGGCTAGGAATGTAGATGACTGAGACAATGAAAATGTGAAGATCACAGCAGCACTTTGAACAGTGCCTCGGAAATCACTCTTTCACAAAGAAGCTGTGTAAAGACAGGTATGTGAACTGTGGCATCAAGGCTCAAAGGTCTGCACTTGAATGGCATTGGAACTGGCTTCCCAGGGACGTGGTTGAGTTGCCATCCCTGGATGTGTTTAAAGATCGTTTGGATGAGGTGTTGAGGGATGTGGTTTAGGGGTGAATGTGTAAGGTAGGGTAGATGGTGGGACTCGATGATCCCAGGGGTCTTTCCCAAGCAGAGTGATTCTGTGAAATGTCTGAGCTGGCACCAGGAACCCAAGAATCCCCACAAAAAGGCAGCTCTGCATTTCGGGAGGCAGAATTTGCTGCTGCGCTCTGTCCCTCATTTGAATAATCTGTCCCCGCTGCTAATTCATTGCTACAAATACATCCAGTTCCATTGTTCTCTACTTAGAGGTGTCTTGAACTACTCGAGACATTTAACCTGGTGTTTAAGAGTTTAGGGCTGTGTTGGAATAGCAAATGAAGTTCCACTCCATTTAACAGCAACGTTCATGTTTCATTAGAATTCACATGCAGCTGGAAACATGCAAATATTAACCATCCCCAGTGCTCAAAGTGTTTGGGAATCGAGGTGAGGTTTAATTGTGTTTGACCCTCCTGCAGTCGTCTCTCTCTGCTAAAGAAGTAACGCGGTCTTTTTGTTTGTTCTCTCTCTAGAGGTGCACCCCCTATGAGTGCCTGAAGGGAGGTTGTAGACAGGTGGGGCTTGGGCTCTTCTCCCAGACAACCAGTGGTAGGACAAGAGGGCAGAGCCTGAGGCTGCCAAGGGAGGTTTAGGTTGGATGTCAGGAAACACTTCCTCGTGGAAAGCGTGATCAGACATCGGAATGGACTGCCCAGGGAGGTGGTGGAGTCTCCACCCCTGGAGCTGTTTGAGGACAGACACTTAGTGCCCTGGTCTAGCTGGTTGTGGTGATGTTAGGTCACAGAAGGGATCTGATGATCTTAGAGGTCTTTTCCAGACTCCGTGATCCTGCGGTAGAACAAAACATGCAACACATTTAACGTCACTCCTCCTTGCATGAAACTTCTCGGGGCTTTTTGTTTGTTTGCTTGTTCCAAACTATGGTCTCAAAAATAATCAACCGCAGCTTTCCCACCTACACAAAGTGATGTGAATGGAGGAGGTGTCAATTCAGATATATATTTGCCTCATTTGCCTTTGAAATGAAACGTGAAGAGCAGCGCCGGTAGGAGCAGTGCGTGTTCCCAAGTTCCAGTAGAAGGAAGCAGACTCGGGTTGCGGGTGTGCCTTCTGGTGGGTTGGGGGGGGTTCGTGGTTCTATTTAAAGTTGCCTTCAGGATTTTTAAATACTTTCCCAAGATAAACTTCTTAGTGAGTCCAAAACCAGCAAGGAAGGAGCCTGTATTCCTGCGTGAGTGTCTGCAGCTGCCCCTGCTCGAGTTCTGCCTGCCTGCGAGCGAACTCTGGCTGCAAGGTTGCTCCAGGGCTCCACCGCCTGCGATGGCACAGATGCAGCAGACGCGATGCCCACCCTTGGTGGCATCGGTGTGACTGATTCCTCACAGCAGGAAAGGCAGAGCCTGCTGGACAGGACACTGCCACACACTAGCTAGCATCAGCTGCCAGCACGCCGGACCCTAGCAGAAGCTGGCAGCACAGATATGAACAAAAAGTCGCTTTCTCGATGCCTTGGTGAGAGGAAAAAGGAATTTGAAATGCTGCGTGGAGCTTCTGGGGTGGCTGAGTGCCTAGAAAACTAACTACTCGGTGCCTGTGTCATGTGCTTTGGCCTGGCCTTCTCTCTGGATGCCCCTCTAATCTCTCACGGGTCCAGGCTGGATGTGACAGATGGTTTAGACCGCGGTACCCAGCTCGCTGCAGGCAAAACTTCCCCGCCAACGGGCAGTAGGCTCCGTTCTCCAGGTAGCTGCTGCCTGGCTTTGGAGACACGTAAGGAATTGGGAAACAAGGAAACTGAACGTAACACCTGCAACAGGCTGGCAAAAGTTTTCAGCTTTTTGTTTTAAGTCACAGATGATGCAACTAAGCATCAGATAAAACACTGCAGTCCATTCAAGGCAGTAATTCTGCTCTCTGAGATGCTGTTTGTTTAAGAAAGCTCAAATTGGATGCAGCAGCATCTGTTTTTCAGTTCTGCTTTCATCTAATTTTACAGCTGGATTGTCTGAGCCACAAGAAGGTCAAATGATTTGCCCCGACTCTGCCTATGAATTTATGGCATATGTTTGACAATCGGAGCCCATATGCCTGCCAGAAGTGTGGTACACATTTTAAACCTGTGCTTTCAAATAATGCCTGGGTTTTACTAGGAAACAGCATTGCTACTCCACTGGGGTTTTTGTTGTTGTGCTAAATTAGCAAGAATAAACTGATAACACTAATTTGTCGCTAGGCTCTCACTGACAGTAAATATTTTACTGATTTTTCAGCTGTAGGGAAAAAAACCCCTGTGTTATAATTTATAGCACGTGGCAAATTTTACCGTGCAGCACAAAACAAAAATCAGTTTACTTCAAGTTTAACTCTTGTAGTTTTCAACATGGACAACACAACCATGAGAGGTTTCATAGCCTGACTTTGGGGAACGTTCTTGCACGCAAACAATTGTTCATGGGGGCAGAATGTTTCCTTGAAAGTCTCTTCAGTTATCAAGTTTGGTTTGAGAAATCACAGAGTCACAGAACATTAGGAAATGGTCTGGGTGGTCCTGCTGTGGCAGGGGGACTGGACTAGATGATCTTTCGAGGTCCCTTCCAATCCCTAATGATTCTATGATTCTATGAATGGAAGTGACCTCGAAAGATCATCTAGTCCAACCCCTCACCACAGCAGGATGCCCTAGATCCAGTCACACAGGAAGAAGTCCAGGGGGGTTGTGGAGTCTCATCTGGAGATGCTTAAAACGCCCCTTCCAGTGCTCTGTCACCCTCACTGTGAAGAAGTTCCTTCTCACATTGATGTGGAACCTCCTCTGTTCCAGCTCACGCCCACTGCCCATTGTTGTATCATTAGATGACACTGAGAAAAGAAGTCATAGAATCATTAGGGATTGGGAGGGACCTTGAAAGATCCTCTAGTCCAATCTCTCTGCCACAGCAGGATCACCTAGATCGAGTCATACAGGAACACTTCCAGGTGGGTTTTAAACCTCTCTGGAGACGGAGACTCATTAGCTGGTGAGCTGAGGTGCAACGATGTGCTGCCTATCCCCAGCAGCCTCTCAGAGGGTTACTTTGTCCACAGCAGATGACTAGGTGCCAACCAGGAATAACTTTTCCCTAAAATCCTGCCCTTCTGACCGCATGGAGCCGGGTTAATCCTTAATTGCTTAACAGCCCAATGCTACCTGACTGGTTCTGAGCAGCTATTTGTAACGTCAAAAACTGCTGTGACATTTACTACTGGTGTTAAGCTTCACCTTCCCATAGATACCATTGGCTTGTATTTTTGTACTTCATCCTCACTTACGTTCACATGGGAACACAGAGATATATATATTTCACATGAACTTGTTTTATTGAGCTCTGCTAAATGTAGATGTAACTGCAAATCCTTTGAAGTCAAGTGCTGCGCAGAGCCTGGTCTGCCAGAGGAAGTTGTTGAAGTTGCTGAGAGCATACTTTCAGGAGCTCTCCAGGAGGAGCATGTCATGGTACTCTCACCAAAAAAATCTGTTTGAAGGTGATTTGGGGTCACTTGGTGAGATTGGAGCTGCTTCCAGGTATTTGCTTCTTAACCTGTTTGACGTGAAGATGTGGAGCGTGGTGCTGGTGTGATGTGAGAGCAGAGGAACTTCTGCGTGAGACCTGCTCATCTCTCACTGCCCCTCAGCTGCCTCTGTGTATTTAAAATGCAGTGTTGTGCAAAGAGCAGGCTTGGTCTCTGTGGTTTGAAACACTCGTGTTTACCATACAACAGATCTACCATCTTCGAGGTGCAGCTTAGCAGGCTGTATCCTCATTCTCAGATCATGCTATAGAACAAAGAGCTGCACGTGCTCCTCACACGCCTGGACGTGCTCCTGTGCGACTGGGTCTAGGTGACCCTGCCGTGGTGGAGGACTTGGACCGGATGATCTTTCAACCCCTGTGATTCTGTGATTCTCTTTCTTGCCAAATCCCTGCCGTAAGACACCTTCTTTCTTCCACTGGACCACCCAGCATTTTCTTTTGAGGATGGAATAACCGCTTCTATTAGTCAGGTAACAAATCTAACTAATTGCTAGGGGAGGACAAACCTTTCTCTTAAGGACAGTCATCAAATGAAGGCCAGGAAAAAACTGCTACTGGCTGCCACCCCAGCAGTGAAATGTGTTTCTAGCACATGCAGCGTTGCACAGGTGGCAGATTTCTTCTGAAAACCCGCAGAGTAGCACAGACCATCTGATTTGAGAGGATGAACATGTGCCTTCAGTGTGATTTCACTGCAGAAGGGATGAATGGCTTTATTTTTATTCGTGCTTATGAGGCACTAAGAAACAGTCCCATATGTAAACTCTTTAATTCTTAACAAGTAGGGTGGGGAGATGGAGCTGAATGTGTGCATTAGAGGGACATCTGTCCTGCCACAGTAATCCGTTGCAGAGCTGCTGAGTTCAAGCAAAGGGAAACTAGCTGAAAATACTGAAGTTTGTTTGTTACAGCAGGATGCTCCCCTTCAAGAAAATAGCTTCACTGCCTCTACACTAGAGCTACTTGCTGGAGAGAGTCCAGGGCAGAGCCACGAAGATGATGAAGGGAGGGGAACAACTCCCTGATGAGGAAAGGCTGAGGGAGCTGGGTCTTTGAGCTTGGAGAAACGGAGACTGAGGGGTGACCTCATTCATGTTGATGAATGTGTGAAGGGTGGGATTCATGTTGATGAATGTGTGAAGGGTGGGTGTCAGGAAGATGGAGCCAGGCTCTGCTCAGGGGCATCTAATGGTAGGACAAGGGGCAATGGGTGTGAGCTGGGACAGAGGAGGTTCCACATCAAGATGAGAAGGAACTTCTTCCCAGTGGGGGTGACAGATCCTGGGAAGGGGCGGCCCAGGGGGTTGTGGAGTCTCCTTCTCTGGAGATGTTTAGAACCTGCCTGGACATGTTCTTGTGCAACTGGATCTAGGTGATCCTGCTGTGGCAGGAGGATTGGACTGGATGATCATTCAAGGTCCCTTCCAATGCCTAATGTTCTGTGATACTTGAATGTCAGTGGTTCTGTCCCCCAGCTTCTTCATGCCACGCCTGTTTCCCCACGGAAAAGGCAAAGAGACACACTCCAGGGTCCTTCCGTGAGTCTTATTTTCAGAACCCTTTAATACTTCTGCCTTGACACTCTCTGAAAATGGGTGGTAATTAGCCTTCTGGGTTGGCAGGAAATTGCCATATTGATCATCTCTGGAAGCATTGTGTATAGGAAGGAAGAGAAATCCATAGAAATAAAGGTCTGTGTGAGGTGCTGGCGTTCCAAGGGGTTTGTTTGCTGTTGCTTTATCGTGCAGAGTTATTAACAGCGGGGCAAACACGGAACAAGATGTATGGCTACTGATTTAGACATTCAGAAATAGCTTTTACTTCCCCTAGTGCTAATCCAATAAAATCCACTGAAAAAAAGAGCTAAGACTGCTTTTAAGTCAGACCACTTAAGGCTTGGTTGTAAAGGAAATATTTCCCTTTAAAAATGTAAAACAAACCCTCCTAACAGAATTTCAAGTTAAGCTATCTCTAAATAAAAGATGATGAGATATTTAAAGAGTTTCTGAGCTCACATTAAATGCATAATTCAGGAGTGACTGTTGAAGAGGGAGTAGAAATGTGAAAGGCTTCTGCAATTCTGGGTGACTTCTCTGGAAGGTTTAATCGGCGCGGAAGAGCTGAAATGTAGCCGGGGAAGTCGTTGGGATGACACTGGGCTTAAGATCTTAAAAAATTGCCAGGTCCTCAGAAATGCTTCCACCATGAAACAGCCCCTGTTTCAGGATGTGCTTCCTTGCGACGTGCACTAAAGATTATGGGAGCACGAGCTGAAGCAGCTGATGCTGTGCAGGGACGGTTCCTGGTGTCGCTGCATCAGTCTGTGACCCCTAATGCAGACCTTTAAGAACCAAATAACCCTGGAAGGCAGCCTGTGTGTCCTCCGTGCTTATGTTGTCTGTATACCCACATCCATCTCTGACATGCACGCTGAGGAACACCTCGTGAAGACTCCTGGCTGTGTGGGTAATGGTGGGGTTTAGCTAGATGTCTGTGACCAGACTGAGCCCATCATTGCTAGTGGGTCAGACTTTGAGGGAATGAACGACACACGGTCCTTTTGCAACTGTCCTTTGAGTGCAGTGGTCTTACAGTGAAGAAAACTAAAAGAAAGAGCAGGAAAGAATAAAAATAAATAAATCAGTGCTTTCTTTTATACTAAAACTGCTTTTCTAAGCATCTCAGTAATTATTTTTGATAGGCTAAGCCTTCAATCAGAATGTTCCTTCTAGGGTTGGGGTGTGAAATATGTAGTGTACAAACATGGCAGTGGGTGTGAGCTGGACCATGGGAGGTTCCACATCCGTGTGAGAAGGACCTTCTTCACAGTGCGGGTGACAGAGTCCTGGAAGGGGCTGCCCAGGGGCGTTGTGGAGTTTCCTTCTCTGGAGATGTTTAAAACCCACCTGAACATAGAATCATACAATCATAGGACCATAGGATTATTGAATCATAGGATCATTGAATCAAAGATCATAGGATCAAAAAATCATGTTCTGTGCAACTTGGTCTAGGTGGTCCTGCTGTGGCAGAGGGATTGGACTGGATGATCTTTTGAGGTCCCTTCCAACCCCTAATATTCTGTGATTCTGTGACGTGTTCCTGTGTGACTGGATCTAGGGGATCCTGCTGTGATGGGGGGACTGGACTGGATGATCTTCTGTGGTCCCTTCCAATCCCTGATGTTCTGTGATATCAGTGGGCAGAGGTCATTAGGTGGAAGTGTAGAGGTTTTGGGTGTCTCTGCAAAGGAAGATTTTACAGGGTGGTCTGTAGGAGATTCATTTTTTCTGAGAAATCATGAAGCTTTAATACAAATGCTGTGTTATATATAAAACTCAGTCTAATACAAGAGGGAGATGGGAGGACATTATCTGTTATGAATGTAGAGAAAATTACTTCGTTATGGAAAATTAATGAGACCCCCTGTAGCCAAAGAATTAGGACTCAGTGCGATTTAACCTTCTTTGAAGCCTCTGCAAAGAGAAGTGGTTCTCACTCTTGTGTAGTTCTAAATTAAGGTTACTCCTGAGCATATGCTGTAGGTTTTTTCTGAGCTGCTTTACAGTTTCACGATGGAACAGTGTAAATGTGGCCAGGCATTCCCTGATTTGTGCTGAGGAGGTGACGTGTTTGAAAACACGGAATGAAAATGTGGGTGGGGAAGGACAAACCGCGAGGTGGACCTCTAGGAGAGCAGCGAACGGCCGGGCGCTGGGATGGGCTGCCCCCAGGTCCCTTCCTCCTCCACTGCTCTGCTCTGAAACAAAAACTTGGCAAACACCCGAGGCAGATATGTTGAACAGATTTTTTCCAGAGGATGTGAAGGATGAAACCGCTGAAGTTTGCGGTGCATTTATGGATGTGCACATTCTGCCATGTGCAGATTATGGAGTCTTCCCCCTCCATCCTTGAGCTCTGCAGATTCAAACTGCCTGTATAATAGCTCAGTTCAAAGATTCATCTGAAAGTAAGCTGCCGTGGAATTCAGTGCTAAAGGCTCAGACCTAAATTTGGAAAGAATTAGCTGTAGTTGCCATGGGAACATCTACTTCATTTAGTTCTGGAAGACGGAGACTACTCCAATTTGACACTAAAAAATAGCGCCGTCAGTCCACTTGGTGGGGCAGGAGGCACTGGGAACCACCGCGTAATCCGGGCACGCCGCGCATCCCCGTGTGTGCAGCCTGAGTACACTGGGAAGGCAGCCTCCTTGTCAGCTCCTTGCTCCATCATAATCTTTCTTCTACGAGTTCAGGTTTGTTTGCGTTGTAAAATCACAACCTGCACGTAAAGAAGTGGTTTAGTCACTATTTGCCTTTGTAGGGCATCGCTGGGGAGGTCTGTGAGTTCTCAGAGCCTGTGGTCTTTGTTTCTCTGCCTTCCATGAAGTCTTGTATGGAGTCTAGGTCTCAGCATGTTTTTATTCAGCTACCAAAGAGGAGAGGGGAGAAATTTGAAGTTGCAATTGAGTTTATTTCAAGCCACTGTTAACATGAATATGAAAGTGAGTCCTGCTGCTGACTGCTGGGTTTGCTGCTTTGCTTGAGGAACAAGTTTTGCTGTGGTGGCAACTGTCTTGTAATTAGACTTTCCCTCCCTGGAGACTGAGAATTATTGAGAGGGTTTTTTTTGTTTCCCCACAGTCTTTGCAGATTTTTCCCAAATATTTTGATGTGCTGTGAGTAGCCTCAGCTTGGAAACACTTAAATGGAGCATTATCCAGAAAAACACTGAGTTTTAAGACCAAACAAGTTCTAAAATTGAAATACATGCACTTCTTCTGTGATAGACTAGGTGATCCTGCTGTGGCAGGGGGACTGGTCTAGACTAGGTCCCTTCCAATCCCTAAAGTTCTCTGATGCCATAATTTGATTTTCTGGTTCAACTAGAGATGCAAATGTAAAGTGAAAGGCAAGAGGAACTCTAACTATCCTGTGATTGCCAGGGAAATTCTCCAGGGTGCACTTTTTGTAATATTTTGATGTAAAAATGCTCTCTAATAAAAACTTGGCTGCTTCAGGCACGACGTTATTAGTGCTGGGAACAGCTACCTTTCAGCAAATACAAAACAGCTTCTGACCTTTCACAGAATCACAGAACATGAGGGATTGGAAGGGACCTCCAAAGATCATCCACTCCAGTCCCCCTGCTACTGCAGGAGCACGTAAATCCAGTCCAGGTGGGTTTTAAACGTCTCCAGAGAAGGAGACTCCACAACCCCCCTGGGCAGCCCCTTGCAGTCCTCTATCACCCTCACCGGGAAGAAGTTCCTTCTCATCTTGATGTGGAACCTCCTCTGTCCCAGCTCACACCCATTGTCCCTTGTTGTATCATTAGATGCCCCTGAGCAGAGCCTGGCTCCATCCTCCTGACACACACTCTTCCCATATTTATCAACACTAATGAGGTCACCCCTCAGTCTCCTTTCCAGGAGATACCTACAAAAAGACAAACAGCAAAATCAATAATAGACTCAGACAACATTTAGCATCAAAGAACGAAGATGCAGGGACAGAGTGATCTCTTACTCCACCTCTTTGTGGCAGAGAGGCAGGATGGGCAAAACGCTTTTCATCTGTTGGGAATCCCTAACCTGGTTCATTCTGATCTCTCAAGACTCCCCTGGCGCGAGTCCTGCTTTTGCAGGGAGCAGGCACCGCAGCCTGTGTTGAGATGCTGCCACTCCAATGGCATCAGCAGCTACGTGAAGCGCTCTGCCCACTCGGCACAGGCTTCATTCCCTGGCCCAGCGACAACCCGCTCAGGCAGCGCTTGTGTTTCATTCTTCCAAATAAAAACCTTTTCCAAGAGCTGAACCGGTGAAACGTTTCAGTGATGGACAAAGAATTCCTCAGTGATTTGTTTTGCTGCAGGTTTACAGAAAACAGCCCTGAAATGCCTGGTGCTTTGTCTTCTACTTCTGTTGCCTCTCTGAATTCTCACCTACTGGAGCAAAGCTCTGTACTTGGGTTTCACACACCTTTGACCAAAGGAGAATCCCAGAACATTAGGGATGGGAAGGGACCTCAAAAGATCATCCAGTCCAATCCCCCACCACAGCAGGATGCCCTAGATCCAGGTGCACAGGAACGTGTCCAGACAGGTTTTAAACCTCTCCAGAGAAGGAGACTCCACAACCCCCCTGGGCAGCCCCTTCCAGTGTCAGATTTCCTGTTGGTTTGATTTGTTTTGGTTTTTCCCCTTTGCTTTTCATGTGAGTCCACTGTCACTGGACACTATTTGGAGTTCAGACAGTTGTGTACTTGAGTTCCTGATCCACCCAAGAGGACTGAATGAAGACAGTGATCAAGGGAATTCAAGATGTCTTAGTTATGCTGGCACCAGATGGTATATTATAGAAAGTAATTGAGCAAAGACTTGTCTTAGTTTGTAATGGAAGAAAGCCACTGGATCTGGGGGATCCTGCTGTGGTGGGGGGATTGGACTGGATGATCTTTTGAGGTCCCTCCCAGTCCCTAATGTTCTGCGATTCCGCGAAAGCATGTTTGACAAGCAACAACACAAATAGAACCGTGGTGGTGGAATTAGATTACACAAATCAATCAGCTTCTTTCTTGAGAGGTCAGAGAACCAGAAGACATTTTTTTGTGTTCAAAACCTTAATCTCAGGTTTTCTTTACGCACCCAAACCCGGCGTCTCGAGCCAAGGCTCTGAAGATAAAATATCCTACGTTTGACGTATGCTTTGATTGCAATAACAAATAATCTCTTCTCAGTACTGAGCCAGAACTTCAGATGGTTTAAATCAACACAGACTTTTTAAATCAACACAGACTTCAATAAAACTGCATTGATTATTTTTTTTCCCTTAGTATTAGATGTTTATGCAGAAGTCGCCAAGAAAAATTACTGGCCTGCAGAAACGTAGCACATTACCAAGTTACCATTATGTCAGAGCCTTTCTCCAGAGCAGATCCCTCTGATTGGAAACAAGACTCAATTAATTTTGCAGCTTCATTTTGTGATAAACAAAGGGAAAGAGACCACTTTGTGTAACACTTCTATTTCCCTTTTACCCATACTCAGGATGAGTAGGGTTGATGGTTGGACTGGATGATCTCAAGGGTCTTTTCCAACCAGAATGATTCTGTGGTTCTAAACTATAGCATCTGCTTTGTAACTGGATCACCCCTCCCTGTGTGAGAAGGGGGGTTCGGAAAGCTAGTTGGAGACAGGTTGAAATGAAGTAGGATTTAATGAAACAGCCCAGCTAATGCCAATATAAAGTTATACTTAGCCCAGTAAATGTACAGCAATCACAACAAATGGGAAGCAGTCCTGGGGATCAGAATGGCAAGTGAACCCTTCCAGAGATGGGGACGACACAAGTAGGGTACTGCTCTGGCAGGGGAATTGGGCTAGGTGAGCTTTCAAGGTCTCTTCCAGTCCCTAATGTCCTGTTCCGTGATGCTGTGAGTGAATCCTGCTGTCGCAGGGGGCTTGGACTAGATGATCTTTCAAGGTCTCTTCCAGTCCCTAATGTCCTGTTCCGTGATGCTGTGAGTGAATCTTGCTGTCGCAGGGGGTTTGGACTAGGTGATCTTTCAAGGTCTCTTCCAGTCCCTAATGTCCTGTTCCGTGATGCTGTGAGTGGGATCTTCGTGTTCTCAGTGTGTTCAATAACAAGAGAAACACAGTCATTTTAATGTTCTCACCGAGTTCTTCAGGTGCAGGAGATCACATGTGCACCACAGAATTTACCTCCACAAGTAGTCTCATAACCAGCATTCCAGCTTCTGTGTGTGGAATGATTTTGTTGTCTTTTCACCTCAGAAATAACTTTGTGCTTCTTATTACAGCTGTTAAGGGACTGAGCAAGTGCTGGCTCTTTTCCCTTCTCCCCACTGTCCCTCTGACACAATTAGTTTTGGAGAAAACTAGATGTGCAGAGAGACCTGCAGTTACAGCAGCTGGAATGGGGCCAGGTCACTCAGATTAACAGGCTAAACAACCTCAACCGTATGGGGCCATGGGTTGAGTTTTCCTTCTTATCTGAAAGTCAGAGCCTCCCATAGCACAGAGCCCTCTGCTATCAAACTTGGTGTTTAGTCTGAAGTTTCTCCTATCTCCTTGTGGTCTAAATAGCAGTTTGTTTTATGGACAAGGTCTGAATGATTTGTCTTGCAATGGCACTAATTACAGAACTATTGCTGATGTTTCCTCATATGGAAGCCAGTGTTTAATGAAGCTCAGAGAGAAGAATGTTGGCAGACTGTAGACGTTTCCTGTTTGAGCAGCTCTCTGTGCAGAAGAGCTCATTCACATTTCGTTCTTTCGTCCCAGGGTTATAGCAAACAGGCAGTTAAATGGTTTTTCTGAGCTGACTTCAGGACTAATTCGGACTGGTGATAACTGGAGATTTCACTTATCTGGGTAGTGTCACCTAGTTGAGATCAAACGTTTTGTGCGAAGAGCTCTGAGCTGACAAATGCGGTGTCTCCCTGAAACAGAGCTGGGGAGTATTTTGTGCTTCCTTTCGTTTGGCTAATGCCTGGGGTTTAGAGTGAATTCGTGTCACTTTGGTTTTCCAGTCGCTGTAACTTTGCCGGCCTCAACAGGACGTCCTCAAAGACGTAGGAGCTCTCTGTCTTCCACTGGCACGTGGTTTGTGAAGGGACTGTAAATACACGGGACTCTGCTGACCTTTTCAGTGCGCCGTCCGTCGGTTGGCTCGCTGGCCACCTCTCCCCCACAGGTTAATGAAGCTGTAAATAGGAAGAACGGAAATGGCAAGCCAATCAAAAGGTCAAGGTAGCGCAGCACACCGCTGCAGCTGACAGAATATATGAGGCATTAAAATTTGGATACCTCATTCTTAGTGACAAAGATGGTAATGAGAGCAGAAGAGGAAGCGCCGTGAATCCCTTCACATCACAGCAAATTTAATGTGGATGGGGAGGGATGCAAGCCTGCCACAAATGCTTTCCACGACGAACGTTTTAGGTATCTTGATGCGTTTCTGTGACCATGTAGCAATGAAGTTCAGTTAAAAACCATGTTCTGCGGTGTAGGAACACATTCACCAGTGTTATTGCTCTCATATCAGTAGAATCAGCAGATACAACCTTTCATACTAACACAGTTTTTCAAAGGAGGGTACAGAGTGACAGGAGTGTGGAAAACAAAAGAGAAGGAAACCAGTTAGGATTTATTCAGAAGAACATATGAACCTGAGAATGCCAAGGTAGATCCCATTGCATGATGCAACCAATCTCCATCCTACTCTGTTGCTGCTGTGGCCATACTGCCCCAATAACATTCAGTTTAAAGGGCATCTGTGTGAAATTCGTGCTTTGTTGTGTAAAGTTAGTGTAATTGTTGAAGGTCCTAGGTAGAAGCACGTGAGTTGCAACGACGTTCGTGGGTGGGAACACAGCTTTTAGTCCGTGAAGCTTTCTCCTTTCTGCAAAGAGCAGCAGAGGGTTTGTCCACAGGGAGTGATTTGCAGTAGCTTGGCTCTGTCCTGAGACTATTTCTGTTAGATGTATTGCTCTGCACTTGCAGTACAAGCCTGTAGAGTTAAACGTGGCTTTGACAAATGTCACAGCTTCTCTGGACTCGGAAGGAGCCTCCAGCCCCAAGCTGGCAGACCCTCTCCTCCGCTGGATTTCCTGGCTGGCGGGGCTGAGTTACAGGGACCCACGCCAGGAGGTGCCTTCTGCTGCACTTTATCACTGACTCTAATCCAGCTGTCTGAAATGATGCCAAGCTAATTAGCTAGTTCAGTGCCTGTTGTATCAAGAGCCCAAATAAGCCCAGAGAGGTCACGTTTCCAACAGGAGAGAGGCCTTTTCATTTATCTCTCTGTTCGTGGGGGCTTGAGATGATTCCCATATGGGACAAATCCCAGTTAATGCCGCCTGTTTAAACTTGTCCTGGCATATTTTGGAATGTTCACCCATTACCAGTAGCATTAAGTCATCAACTACTTTAGTGAAGGGGCTAGTGGAGGTGAAGAACCATCGTCTTTGTGAAGAACATCCAATCTTAGCTTGACTTGGCTCATCCAGGAAAACCAAAGAAAATGTCTATGGAAAATATATTGCAGCATTATTTAGCTGCAGGATTTATTATTGTCCAGGGGGTTGTGGAGTGTCCTTCTGCGGAGATGTTTAAATCCCACCTGGATATGTTCCTGTGTGGCTTGAGCTAGGTGATCCTGCTGTGGCAGGCGGTTGGACTGGATGATCTTTCGAGGTCAGTTCCATCCCCTAATGTTCTGTGTGATTCTGTGATTCATTATATCTAAACAAAATCTCTGTCCTAAGGCATCCTCTGCTTCCTAATCCCAAGTGCAAGCAGTGAGGCAAAGAGCAGGCAGGCAAAGACAAAGAGAAGGAAGGAGAAAGAGCAATGAAATTAAAACTGATTATGTGTGAGTAGCTGCTTTCTCAGTTATGTAAGCTTAACCTGACTGGCAAGGTGGCTGGCTCACACACAGGGGACTGTAGGTAATGAAATTACAGTGTCTCTCAAGATTTCCATAATAAATGTCTTAAATAACTGTAAGAATGAAAATTGCAGTGTGATATTTTTAATGCTCTCATTCCATGAAGTTAAGTCTCTGCTGTGAAAGCCAAGTCCA
Organism: Rhinopomastus cyanomelas; assembly: GCA_013400115.1. Classification (NCBI taxonomy): domain Eukaryota; kingdom Metazoa; phylum Chordata; class Aves; order Bucerotiformes; family Rhinopomastidae; genus Rhinopomastus; species Rhinopomastus cyanomelas. Next base: position 1,159,410 of record VXBP01004446.1, read on the forward strand.
TTTCTTCAGCTGCTTCAAACTAGTCTTCCCAACTATTCCTGTTCGCCAGCAGAACAGTCAGATAGGACTGGACAAGGGCGCTGCCACCTCTGTGTTACCTGTATCTGCTGATTTTCATTCCCTTTACTGAGAACTAGTGAGCTCCTTAGAGGAAACACTTGTGTTTGTCATTGCCTACATGAATATGATTATCCTGCATATGTGGTGAGATCTGCCTTGTGAATATCACTGCTTTTGCAGGTGTCAGTGTCGCTCTGCTGCAAAAAGGATCCAGCATTTACTTAAAGGATCCACTACCAGCCTTAGTGGTTACTTAGAGGCAACCCCTCATTTCAGCTGTTGCCAGAGGTGCAGCTAAGGAACTATTTGATTTGGAATAAAGATCATAGAATCATTAGGGATTGGAAGGGACCTCAAGAGATCATCTAGTCAAATCATAGAATCATTAGGGATGGAAAGGGACCTTGAAAGATCATCCAGTCCAATCTCCCTGCCACACCACCTAAACCAAGTCACACAGGTAGGTAGGTTTTAAATGTCTCCAGAGAAGGAGACTCCACAACTCCTCTTGGCAGCCTCTTCCAGTGCTCTGTCACCCTCACCATGAAGAAACTCCTTCTCAGATTGACGTGGAACCTCCTCTGTTCCAGCTCACACCCATTGCTCCTTGTCCTATCATTATTGAGGGTAAAAATAAAAGAGAGAAAGGAATCTTGGCTTCAATCTCCAACATTGGCCATTAGGAAGAAAGAGTGGTCGGGCACTGGAATGGGCTGCCCAGGGTGGTGGCTGAGTCCCCATCCCTGTCTGTGTTTAAAAGTCACTTAGATGTGGTGTTGGGGGATATAAGTTAGGAGTGACCTGGTAGAGTAGGATGGATAGTTGGACTCGATGATCCCAAGGGTCTTTTCCAACCTGAGTGACTCTGTGATACTCATGGACCCTGTTGCCAACAGTGGCACTCAGCAGCTGAGGCTCAGGGTCCTGTCACCCCGAACGTCAGCAGCAGCGCGTGCTGCACCGCCACCAGGCACACCAACTAAAACTGAGAGGAAAGGAGATCTCTTTCTGTGCAAACAGCAGCTTGATTGAGAACTGCTTTGGGGCAGGTTTCCGTGTGCATCACCAGCACAACTATCATGGAAGCACTTGATGAGTGGGAATGCAAATGCCTAATCCCTTAGAGGACAATTTTCTTGTAGGAAAGTGAGCACAAAGTGCATCCTGACAGCACGACAGCTGAGAAGTTGGTATTCTCACTAGACGCCCACACGAAGGCAGCTGAACAGGTCACAAGTGCACTGCTGTACTTTGCATTCAGCAAACGTAAGGCTGCTTGATTCTAGAAGTCCTCAGATTTGCATGTGACTTACTCATAAGGAGAAATGAAAGCCTTTAGTTGTTCAAAAATGAGAATCAGGAGTCCAGATTGCCTTCTGCCACTGTGCTGTATATCTGGTCGTTTAACATAGGAGGTTCCACATCAATACGAGAAGGACCTTCTTCATAGTGAGGGTGACAGAGCACTGGAAGGGGCTACCCAGGGGGTTGTGGAGTCTCCTTCTCTGGAGATGTTTAAAACCCGCCTGACGTGTTCCTGTTCACACAGCGTTGATGCTGGGTGGCAGTTTTGGTGTTCCACGGTCTGGGGCAAACAGAGAATCAGAGCCCCTCCTGCTGAGATGGTCTTTCCTTGGTTTTGACCTGGCAACCACACCTGACCTTCTGTGCTGAAGAACGAGTCCAACATTGTACTTGTGAAAATACAGCAAAGCTGGAAAGGGAGCTCTGTGGTTTCAGTTCTGCCTTTGAAAAAGATGTCAGCTGGAAGTTCTAACTGCGTTAACCCATGGTGCTGAGACAGTCTGTTCCCGTAAGCTTCCCAGCACTGCTCTGCAGAAGGATCCTAAATTCACACCACATAAAGCGGAGCATCTGCTCGGGGAGGCACTGAAAAGCTCCCAAAAGTCATACAAATATAATCACAGCAGAGCTCGGCTTGCTGCTGAGGAATCTGTTGGCTTGTCAGTCTGTCTTGGGCTTCTCTCTAGCTGTGCTGGGTGATGCACAGCCACATAACTTTTATCCCCCGGCTCCTTGTCTTGTCTTCGCAGCTTGTGTCCACATCGAGAGCGGGTTTGCTGAGCGTGAGGGAGCTTGAGAGGAAACGTGAGGGGGAGGTGAGGAGGAGGGACTTGAGGTTTAGGTTGGCTTAATCATGGGCTCAATCAGAGAAGCAGGTTGGAAAAGCCCCCTGGGATCATCGAGTCCAACCATCAGCCCTACTCTATAAGTTCACCCCAAGACCATATCTCCCAACACTGCATCTAAGCATCTACACTACATAGAATCACGGAATCATTAGGGATTGGAAGAGACCTTGAAAGATCATCCAGTCCAATCGCCCCACCACAGCAGGATCCCCTAGATCCAGTCACACAGGAACATAGAATCATAGAATCACTGTGGATTGAAGGGGACCTTGAACATGTCCAGTTGGGAGTTCAATGTCTCCAGGGAAGGAGACTCCACAACCCCCCTGGGCAGCCCCTTCCAGTGCTCTGTTTCTTCTCAGATTTATCAGTTAAGAGACGTGAGGCTGAGGTTTACATAACTGGATGCCTACAAAATGAAGAGAAATGCCGCTGTGCTAATTAAGACCAAGCCAAACATATGTGTTTTGCAGTGTCTCTGCTTTGTGTGGGCTGGTTTTTCCTGCTTCTTTTCAGCAGCATCACTGAAGTTTTGTGGAAGCTCGGCTCTGAACTGAGTCACACGCGCACTAATTTGGTTATTAGCATGTGCACGAAGCAATCCCACTCCACTCATTCAGAAAATAGGAATTAAGATGATTTGACAGCCCTCCAATTTTGCTTTCAATGCTATCGATTCCTTTCATCAAGGCTGTGGCTGCTCCGTGCTTGATCTTGCAAAACGGGCTGATGGCACACGCGCTCTAATCGCATTCTGTGTGCATTCACCGCATGCAACGATGAATTTGGCCGTCCAGATCAATCGGGGCCTGATTTCCTCTTACAGGATGCAATTCAATGATTGCTCTTTTATTTTTCTTTCAGGGTCCATACTGGATCCATATAGGGTTCCACTTTTTGTATCTCCAAACCAGTGACTAAAATAAGCTCCAGTGGAATCCTGTGCTTCAGTTTGCAGCTGTTACGGGGAAGAGCTTGCGGCTGACGCTTATAGGTCTGGGGTGGCTCCGTGGCCTGTAATGGCAGCGATGTTTGTAGTGGCTTTCAGAGCACTTGGCACGTGCGCAGAGCCTCCTCGAGTGAACTGCTTAAATACAAATTGTTCCACCCAGAGCACTGCTCAGTGTAACCTGCAAGTTCAAAGTGCCTGTTGCATCGCTTTGCGAGCAGCGCTGCAATGAATCTCTATATTTTCCGTAATGACCTCATTATTTGACAGAAAAACACCGTCGATGAGCTTAATGTACTTTCTGTATGTTCCCCCTGTAGAAATTACAGAAGAAAAAGGTCTCTTAGGTCAACTATTTCATCCTCTGCTGGTGATTTTATTACGCCTGTTCGTTGGTTCAAAGGGCAAAGCTGTGCTGGGCGAAAGGCAGCGCGGGGCTCGCTGTTAGGTGGTTTTACTGGTGAGTGTGCAGTGAGCGACCCGACCGCCGCTGCCTTGTGCTTAGCAAGGACAACAGCTGGAATCCCATGAAGCTGGGGAGGGGAATGATTAGAGGCAAAGGTCTGTCAGGGCTGTAGGCAGATCTCACGTTGAAAACAACACTTCTGTGGAGCTGGAAGAGTTGATCTTGAATTAAGGACTGAGGTCTGCAGCTGAGCTTCGTTCAGCGTTCATGACATAACAGCGACACCACCCAAAAACCACATCCAGGGATGGTGACTCAACCATTCTAGCACCTGAGAACCATGTCACTTGAGAGACCCTTCCCTTCCTTCACTCAAAAGACATTAAAAAAAAGAGCTGCTTTATAAATGACCCGCCTTAAGGAATGACATTTCTTTTCACTATGGCTGGACAGAAAAAGCCAGATGAAAAAGCTCCTGCATGTTTTTTATTAGGAAATGTGTTTTCAGAAACCTTGTGCTTCTTATTACACCACCTGGAAGATCTACGTGAAACAGACCCACCCAGAAAGCAAGTTCAAGTGCTATCGGTGGCACCGTAACATTTCGCAGTGCCACTTGCCTGGATAAGCAAGTTTATTTTGTCAGGATACTTAACAGCGTTCACTAAGCTACGCTGAAAGCTGTAAGCTCTAATGGAACAGGCTTGGCAAGTGTGTCTGAGGATGAGCTTCCTTCTCCGGGCTTAATTCTATTTCAGTGCTCCTGTTTATCTCTCCAGCGAATGCGGGCACCCTCCGTGGTCTGACAGACATCCCGTCCCTGCCAGGTAGCTGCTGCATTTAGGCATTAGCTGCCAAAACAATCCAGAGATTAATGGGAAGGCATCCATAAATTACTGCACAACCTCTCCGCTTTCACGGAAAATGGAGGGTCTTTGGGATGTTTAAATGCTGTAAAATGTCTTAATTTGTTCAGGCGCTGGCACGATTATTAATACAGGCAGATGCAGCACACGCAGACAACAAGCATCTGAATGAGCTTTGAGGGGAATTAGTGCAAGGAGCTAGCGAAATGCTCCCACAGAATGAATTAGTGGGACCTTTGATTGTGGTTCGAGGACGAGGTTGCCCAGTGCACAGCTTCAGCAGTGGTCTCAAAGAGCCGCCAACAGAAAGCTAACATCAAGGGATGCAGCAAGGGAAGGCGGAAGGGAAAGCTGCACCTGTTAGGCTCATGGAGGTTCCCAAGGTAGGACAACACTTGTCACCCTGAATAAGCCAGTAAATGCCCTGGTGCTTTTCAAGTCTTTAATTACAGTTGGCACTGCCGAGTTTGGTGCTGGAGGCAGCCGTCCTATCCAGGAGCAAGAACCTCTGTGGCACTGATGTGAGAGCAAACAGCAGCAGGGACCACAGCCTGCTTTTCAGAGTGCTTCCAAGGCGCTTTCGTGGGGGAAGAGAGCTTCCTAACATCGTGTGATTTGCACACACAGGTCCAGCCGTGGCCAGATGTGATGCTCTGTGTGCTTGCAGCAGCCGCCCCGACCCAGAGTTGGTGGGGTTCAGTGCCACCACCACCCAGTAGCCCAGGACACCTCTGCAGAAATGGCTCCGTAGGGCTCAAATGGAAATTTCCTCCTAACGTCATAAACCATAGCTCTTAGCCAAACGGGTGGCACTAGTGGCCCAAACAGTAGCGTCTGATGACTCCAATACGTACAAGTCAGCAGAACACCCGAAAGCAGCTGGCACACTTCTCGTGATCTCTGTAGTCCACAGAATCCCAGAACATTAGGGATTGGAAGGGACCTCAAAAGCCCACCTAGTCCAATCCCCCCACTGCAGCAGGGCCACCTAGATCCAGTTTGGAGTTATGAGAAAGGCAAGTGATCAGTGTCATGGCTTTTTTGATTTAGTCCTTGCCAAGATGCTTCTGGGAGCGTTGCATTGCTGCTGGCACTCCACTGACCCAGGCTGAGGTTACTGCGTGAAGGGACAGTGGGGTTTGGCCAGCACTCCTCGGAGGCAAGCTCAGAGCTGTACAGCTAGCCAGTCCTCAGGGTGAGGCTCTCCTTCATGCAGCCTGGAGCGTGACGTACGGTCACTTGCACTGGCAGCAGCATCTCTCTTCGCAGGGAGGGCTCTGAAACGCCATCGAGCAGATCTCAGCTCCTTGTTTGGTGAAATACAGAGAAAAGTGAGTGGGGTTGTCCAAAAACTAGGGACCCTCAAGACCAAATTAAAAACCCCAGGACTTTATTAATGTTGATAAATGTGTGAAGGGTGGGTGTCAGGAGGATGGAGCCAGGCTCTGCTCAGTGTTATAGAATGACAGAACAAGGGGCACTGGGTGTGAGCTGGAACACAGGAGGTTCCACGTCAATGTGAGAAGGAACTTCCTCATGGTGAGACTGACAGAGCACTAGAAGGGGCTGCTCAGAGGGGTTGTGGAGTCTCCTTCTCTGAAGACATTTAAAACCCACCTGGATGTGCTCCTGTGTGACTGGATCTGTGGGATCCTGCTGTGGCAGGGGGATTGGACTGGATGATCTTTCGAGGTCTCTTCCTATCCCAAGTGTTCTGTGATTCTGTGAAAATTCTTTAGCCTCCCCAGCCCCTTATTTCTTCTCTACACTCTCTTGGAACCAGAGCTTCCATATGAAGCATTTAAAAATGTCGCTGGGATAAGCACAAATGAAACAGAATGATCTCTGCCCGGACATGCGTGAGGTTTGTTCCGTTCTCGTTACGTTCGGGGGACAAATGGACCTTAGGATCACATTGAAAACCTTGATTAGAAAAGTGTGACTAAGACAGGCTCCTTAAGGATTATTTAATTTAGCATTTTATATTAGCTGTGTGAACCCACATCAGGAACAAACCAAATATTGCTTTACCCTAAGTGGTTTCCAGAGGAAGAGGAGACCTCACAATTGAAAATTTTGTCATTCTGAATGTCTCAATTAGCATATTTTAAGTCTTTTAAACCTTGAAGCTCAATTAAGGTGGTGTGAATGATTCTGCTTTGAGTGCTGAATGAAACACTCGCAAACCCATTTTCATTTCATTGCCTTCGCCGCTATCGTAGATTGAAGAAGGTCTCATTTGAAAATAAAAGATTGTCTGCTTCAAACCTGCTCCGAATGGGTATGTGGGATAATAACCTTCTGCAGAAAAAAAGGCCAAGATAAGCACATTCTTTGCTGGTATTTTCTTAAATCTTTCATCTGTGGCGGGGGGTTGGACTGGATGATCTTTCAAGGTCCCTTCCAATCCCTAATGTTCTGTTGAACAAGATGGGGATCTGCACAATTGCTGTTTTTGTAGATTTAGGGAGCAGAAGCTCTGTCTGAAAATCCCATCTGTTCACTAGACCAACCTGACTTTTTTGGGGGGGTCAATATCTCTGTCTATGTGTTCTGCAGGGCTCTAGATCCATGTACTTTCTTACAAAACTGGACTAGATGATCCTTCAAGGTCCCTTCCAGCCCCTAATGTTCTGTGTTTCTGTGAAAACATCTTCATGCATCACCACTGCCTTTATGGCTGGGAATTTAGTGAGTGCCACAAGGTAGTTACTGGCAGTTGCCACTCGTTTGTGCTCGTGTGTGGGTGTGAGCTGGAACAGAGGAGGTTCCACATCCATATGAGAAGGAACTTCTTCATGGAGTTAAGGATGACAGAGCACTGGAAGGGGCTGCCCAGGGGGGTTGTGGAGTCTCCATCTCTGGAGATGTTTAAAACCCACCTGGACGTGTTCCTGTGTGACTTGATCCTGCTCTGGCAGGGGGATTGGACTGGATGATCTTCCAAGGTCCCTTCCAATCCCTATGTTCTGTGGTGCTGTGCACAGGTTAACACAACCTCTGTGCTTTGACCTGAACTGCAGTCACTCCTGACAGCAGAGCATTTTCTTCCCGTGCAGCGAGGATGTTTAATATTCCTGCGGTGTGCACCCACTGACACCGGAGCGAACCACGGGATGACTCAACCGTGCAGACACCAGGACAGCAGAGCTCGGGCCCTGCAGCTGCTCGTTGGCTTCCAGAAGAGTTGCCAGGCTGACTAAGGGAGGGTGAGCGAGAAGGACAATCTATTGCAGTTCTTTTCCTCCACACCACCTCTTCTCCTCCCTTGACTCCTGCACTTCAGTGCCATGGGGCATGTCTGGTTTGACTGGGAACCACTCTGTCCACCTGGAGCTGTCAGCTGCCAGCAATGTCTGTTTACTCTGTGCATTAAAATGAGACTATTAACTGTTTGAATAGTTTGCACGGAGAGCCAAGTGAAATTTTATTGCATTGCCTGGCTGACTCTAAAAGGACTTGATTTCCTTGGATTGAAGTTGCTCTGACTCGATACAACCATCATCAGGCATCTGCTGATGTGCAAGTCTCTTGGGGAGAGAAATGTGTTGTGGGCTGGTGAGTTATTAGAGGAATGTTGATGTGTGACCGTGGAGCAGAGCTCGCAGCAACACCCCCGGGTGCCGGCCTTTAGTGCCTTGGGCTTCGCTCGTTGCACGCGGAGGAATCACTCAAATCCAGCTACAGGCAGCTACAACAAACTCAAACCTCGTGGAGCTCCAGCCTGCAAGGGTTTAGGAGCAGCTAGGAAGGGAAAACGTCAGGTTAGTCGGTCTGTGCTAATAATTCCTGTCTTAAGAGCTGCTCGTTGCACTCAGCCAGCGTCAGATCTAGAGAGACACATGATGTGGAGGAGGAGGATGAAACCAAACGCAGGGCTCTTCTCAGGAAACACTCTGGGCCAGATTTGCTGCTGTGACAAGTGACAGCTTTCCCTGAGCTCCCTCAGAAACTGGGGGGAAAGGAATCTGTTCAAGATACTTCACAGGCACTGGGTAAAATCCGCCACGACACAAAGTTCACTGACTTTATGCTGCAGTAATCAGAGTTATTATATTTTTATCACCCAAATGCCTTAAAATATCTGCCTCTTAAAACTTTAAAGTGCTTGGCAGGGCAAGATTTAAACGCAGAGGTGCAACAGTTCTAATTTTTCCCTGGAAGATGGAAAGAGAGCTCTCTGATATTTAAACACTTTCAGAAATTAGCTGGTGGTATAACTTTGATGGTGTGGTTAATTTTTAAACAGAGCAGATGTGTTCTGACATTTCCTGGAACCATTGTGCTTTAGCAGAGCATCCAGCTGTCAACAGCAGCTCACCCACGACTTGTGCCCGCGTGGGCCAACAGCTTTTGAATGCTTCTGCAGAAAGGACATGGCACCTGGATGGTAGCATCTGCTTCCTGTTTTGTGGGGCTTTTTGTCCATGCTTTGCTGGTTTGGGTTTGATAGCTTTCAGCTAAAATAATTCCAGGAGGCCAAATAGGTTTTCCTAGGAAAAAAATAAATTCTGGAGAAGCAGGAAGATGATTCTGTCAGACTTGGACTTTGGTGAATGAGCCACTTCCTCATCTGAGTTCACAGCCAGTTTCTCAGCAGTATAAGGCCTGGATACTGGTCTTGCTTCAGCTGCAGACAGGAGAGCAGAATAGCTGACCAAGCAACAGGCTGACTGGAAGGGGCTGACCAAGGGTGTTGTGGAGTCTCCTTCCTTGGAGATGTTTAAAACACCTGGACATGTTCCCTGTGAGACTGGATCTAGGGGATCCTGCTGTGGCAGGGGGCTTGGACTGGATGATCTTCTGAGGTCCCTTCCAGTCCCTGATGCTCTGTGATTTTGTGACTGGATCTAGGGGATCCTGCTGTGGCAGGAGGGTTGGACTGGATGATCCTTTGAGGTCCCTTCCAGTCCCTACTGGTCTGTGATTCTGTGAAAATGGAAAATATGGAACTGAGTACTGTGATTTTTGTGTATGAAAAGAAGGACTGAAATCTCAGCTATCTTCAGTTAGAGTGAAATTACTGTTGAGCTCTTGAAGTTAAAATTACTAAGTCTAGTGTTGCTTCCCCTGATAAGACTCAGAATCTGTGAGCAGATTTTAAAAATTCAGATGCCAGTGCCTCCCGTGCCTAGGGGATTTGGGGTTTAATAACAGTAGATGTGATTAGTAATGCAGGACAAATGCAGTTTCTGGGTTTGGAAAACTTCACAGACTGTAATCTGAGCTGGTCTGATCATTATTTTCACTGCTGTGTCCAACAGATTAACTCTTAGCCTACGTGGCCCGTGAGATTAGTGTTAGGGTGCAGATCCATGGCTTCAGTGGCATCTGGCCACCCCTGAGCCTAAGGGGTCTGAAAGGTAACTGGACACCCAGGTTCAGCTTACTAAAGCATCCCCCCAGGTCTTGATTGAATCTGTGGCCAACTCCTCCTCATTTCTGAGACAGTCACCTGCCAGCCGGTTGGTGCCCAGGCTTCGTGATAGTTAAGGAAGAGAGGGGGGAATGAAGAGGGGAAAGCAAACTTAACAAAACTAAAGTCAGTCCTGTTGTTACAACAAAATCCAACGGGTTGTCCACATCCAGACAGTAGGAGGTGGACTCCTGAAAGCTTTAGAAGGGCACCAGCATCCCTCGTGGTGCCGTCTGGTTCAGCAGAGCGAACCTTGCAGCTCTGAACATCCATCACAACGTTCCCTGCCGCTACCGCCCTGTCACTGAGACCCAATCCCCTCTTCTGGCTCGCAGGCTGTAATTTGGAGACTCGAAATGACTGTAATGTGGGAACTCTCTGATGATGTATTGTGCTCAAGAATAATAAAGCCACTAAAATTGCAGCTTGGAGGATGAAATCAAATCTGTAATTATCTGTGTGGTAGGATTTTCTCTCCGAACGGCGTGTTGTTGAAGCCATGCCTCTCTTGTTAATAACCCCTGCTCTTAGAAAGAGGATCATGCATTTGAAGATGTTCTTGGCACTTGGCCCCGCTCCCACCTCTTTTCCTTCCTTCTTGCTGACCCATAACAAATCTTCTGGCTTTGATTTCTCTTCACATTCAAAAGCAACGACAGAGGCCCTGATGAAAAAACCCTTCATCCACGGGCTCCGTTTCACTCGCTGCGGTTCTCACACTCGGAGAGGGTCTTAGTGCCAGAATCCTCTCATTTTGCCTTTCCTTAGTCTTGGTGCTTAGCTGAGTGCTCTCTGGTGTTTGGGATGAGCACGGCGATGGAACGCGCAGAAGAGGGTGACCGGGGTGTTTGCCAACACTCAGCGTGCGGTTCCTTTTGTCATCCTTTCCTTGCTACCAGAGAAATGCTTCTGCGTGTTTGGAATCACTGCAGTTAATTTCTACTCTGAAGATGTTTTATCCCTCCTTTTCATCACACTGACCTCCCTGTCATAATGTATTGGTTGCGTCTTTGGTCCATCCCTGAAAGTAGTTCTTCAGTATCACACAGAACTTCATTAGGGATTGGAAGGGACCTCAAAAGACCATCCACTCCAGTCCCCCCACCACAGCAGGATCCCCTAGATCCAGTCATTAGGGAGTGTAAAGGACCTCAAAAGATCAACCACTCCAGTCCCCCCACCACGGCAAGATCCCCTAGATCCAGTCATTAGGGATTGGAAGGGACCTCAAAAGCTCCTCTAGTCCAATCCTCCCACCATGGCAAGATCCCCTAGATCCAGTCATTAGGGAGTGGAAGGGACCTCAAAAGACCATCCACTCCAATCCCCCCACCACAGCAGGATCCCCTAGATCCAGTCATTAGGGAGTGTAAAGGACCTCAAAAGATCAACCACTCCAGTCCCCCCACCACGGCAAGATCCCCTAGATCCAGTCATTAGGGATTGGAAGGGTTTAAACACCTCCCTCGAGAGGCTAAGGGAGCTGGGTCTCTAGAGCTGGGAGAAAAGGAGACTGAGGGGTGACCCGGGCGGGTTCAGGGTTCAGGTTTTAACCCCTTGCTGGCAGTAAAATTCTTGTAAATGCTTACGTAGTCAGGAAAGTCAGGGTAAGTATGAAGGGATCTAGCCCTACATTTTCATCATGCTTAAATGCATTCTTTCCCATTAAAATCCCACTCTGGTTCTAATTAGATTCATAATTGTTCTGCTTTTGATGCTGTAAACTGTTGTGCAGTGTTGCCTGGCACTGCTTAACAGATGTCATCGTCCCCCCAAGAGGCCCTGGTATTTCATTGCTGTGTGAATTGATCCTTCGCTGTGAAATCTGAACAGGTCCCCAGGTAGCCAGGCAGGAAGGGGTGTGCTCTGAACTAGCCAAACTGAATAAATGAAGTAACCAAAGAGTGTCTCCCGGAATGCACGACCTGTAATTCCTTTCCTTGATAGATTTCAAAAGAGTAATTCAGTTTTGTCCTTCTGTCTCCTGTTTGTAATAAAGTTACACAGCCCTGCTGACACCTGGGCACACGGCTCTCTGTTCCGCGTGGAGCTGCAGAGGTCACAACCCGCTAAATCAAAGGTCACAAATGGGAAAAGACTGGTAAGAATTCAGATAATGGAATGGTAGGATGGTTGAGGTTGGAAGCGACCTCAGATATCAGGTAGTTCCAGCCCTCCTGTCTTAGGCTGTGACATCTCTCCTTACACCAGGTTGCCCAGAACCTGTCCAACCTGGCCATGAAGTATTCCAGGGAGGGCCATCAACAACCTACCAGGGCAACCTGTTCCCGTGCCTCACTGCCATCGTGCTAAGGAATTTCCTCCTAAATTCTAACCTCAGTTGGAAGCCATTGCTGTCTGTCACTGGCACAGATATGCAGATAGAGTGACGGTCTGTGCGGCTCCTTGTCTGCACGTAGCAGAGAGTTCTGCTTTTCAGGATTATTTTTAATTATTGTTTTTCCTCCGGGACACAGAGGTTGATATTTTACATTCAGATTTGATGACTAGAGTTCTCTGCTGCCACGTTTTAGTCAATGAGCCATCCTTCAAAGCTATTAAGATGAAAAAGGAAGTATCGTACCATTATGAAGTGTGAAATTGGAATAATGAGCTGGAATCAACCCAAGGCAGTATTTACCAGAGGAGTCCCCATGTTTTGCCTGCCCCCAGGTATTTTGAAGTCCGTACAAGCGCGGAGCAGAAACAAATTGACAGCGACACACCAGAGCGAAATAATCTATAAATAAATATCTTTGCTTTGAAAAGAGCTCGTAATTATACAAGACATGTCTGACAGTAGCATTAAAATATCTTGTCAAAACATCAAAATACAGACAGTTCTGACTCCCTCCAACAGGCATCTACTTCCACTCTACGAACAACTTTAGGAGAGAGGCCCAGTTGCCTCACGGAACCAGAGAGGATGCTCTTCTGTGATAAATTAGCCTCGTTACCATTCATTACATGGCTGAAGGCACCACAGAGGGAATCAATGTACCTTGGGGACGTTAGCGGCGAACGCGTTTCCCTCGTTATTTCAAAGAGCCACAGCTAAGAAAGAAAGAGAAGAAACCCCAAACAAAGAAGACGACACCACCGCAGTGAGCCGTTCCTGTGACTTTGCCAGAGTCCTCAAGTGTGGAATGAGAAAGGTCTGGGCAGCTAGAACACTTGGGCAAGGCAAAGCAGCCCAAACATCAGGGTAAATATTAATCCAGAAACAGCAAAGGTGCTGAAACGTTTAGGAAATAACGACCCTTCTGGTTCTGCCCTTCTGGCACGTTCCAGCCACGTGTTCCAAACTCATACGTTCTGTGCATGAAACAGACTGAGGATAAATGAGAACAGACAGGACCCCCGGAGGTCATCTGGTCCAAATTCTGCTCAAAGCAGACCACAACCACGTTGCTCAAGGCCTTGTGCACTGATTTCATGAGTAGATGGAGGCTCAACAGTTGCTCTGCGCAGCATTCCAGTGTCTTCTACCCTCATTATGAATGTCTCTTTTCTTTAAGGTCTGACAAGAACTTCCCTCAACTCAGCTTGAGTCCACTGCCTCTTGTCCTGTTGCTGTGCACAGCAGCTCCACATGTAGAGCTACCTGATGCCAGGGAGCAGAGAGAACAGCCAGACTCCAGGCTGAAGAGCCCCATCTCCCTCACCCTCTTCTCCCGAGACCTGTTCTCCAGATCTCTAAAAGAAACTCATTCACAATTTCCTCTTCTGACCCCATGGCAGCACTTTTTCATTGCTAATGTTCCATGAAGTATGTAGACACAGAAGAAGAAACTCATCAAACCTGTTAATTTTGTCTTTCCTTTTCATGCCCATCACTAGCCACAAGTGACGTGTGCAGGTGCACCTTGATTTCATGCTCCTTGTATTTGATGACGCACAGAGCTGTGCGATACCGGCTCGATCTCTGATTCACAGACCAGTAGGGATTGGAAGGGACCTCACCCAGTCCAATCCCCCTGCCACAGCAGGCCCACCTGGACCAAGTCACACAGGAACATGTTCAGGTGGGTTTTAAACACCTCCAGTGATGTTTATATTTTAAATCAATCATCTAACAAATTTGCCATCATTTCCTGCTACAATCACAGCTGCACTGGACTAGTTTATGTCTCAAAAACACGCTGACTGTTTGATGAGTTTCATAAATCATTTTGCATCCCAGACAAGGCAAATAATTTCTCTCAGTCAGCCTGCTCTAATTAGCACGTTAGGAAGTGATGTTGTCAGGAGCGTGAACACTGCAGCAGGAAAAATGGCTCCTGACACGCTGCCTCGATGCATCCATCGCAAATGCTCTCGTGTCACTGTCCACTCATTAACTACAGTCCTCGGGTCAGAGGATGATTAGTTGTCAAGTGACACTGTAAAAGGCTGGAAGTGCATGTTTGTGCTGGAACTAGACCAGGAGTTCTCTAGTGCTATTTGCAGTGCAGGAGCAGTGCTTCTGATGACTTCCTGACAAGACTGCTGTGGCAGCTCGAGAACGGATTTGCTGCATCTAACGTCAGGAGTCTCGTGCGGCAGTCCTAGCGCATCATCGACTTCTGATTAGTTCTGGAAACAGAGACTCTGACATGAGTGCACACGTTTCCACACTACTACAGAGAAAACAGGTAAAGGTAGTAAAAGGAGGAGTAAAACTGCTGGGAACCACTGGAGGTGCGTGGTTTTGCCTTGCTTGTGCAGCACAGGTCTTGAAGAAAACAGGAAATGCTCCTGCTGTGGTGGTGGGATTGGACCGGATGGTCTTTTGAGGTCCTTTCCACTCCCTAATGTTCTGTGACTCCATGATTCTGTGACTGTGACTCTGATTTTAAGGCAAACATACCTACATCATCTAGTGGCTCTGTCACTCAGAGGAATCCATTGTGCTACTTTGGCATAATCCAGGTTTACCCAGGCTGACAGTTCGAGCGTCGCGCTACAGCAGATTTTGTGCTGTAACTGTGTGACAGGGAAGGAGAAACTCCAGTTCCTCAGCACAGATTTCTGTTGATTATGTAGTATCCAGGCACTGACAGGACTGTGCAAACAGAGTGTCACACGGGAACATTTGTGGATGAGTGGTTTTTTTCACTCTTCATACGGATGGTTGTACATTGAGGATCTGCACAGTATTGCTCTTGCAGAGTGGATGATGAAGGGAGGGGAACATCTCCCTGATGAGGAGAGGCTAAGGGAGCTGGGTCTCTAGAGCTGGGAGAAAAGGAGACTGAGGGGTGACCTCATGGATATTGATTGATATGTGAGGGGTGGGTGTCAGGAGGATGGAGCCAGGCTCTGCTCAGGGGCACCCAGTGATAGGACAAGGGGCAGTGGGTGTCAGCTGGAACAGAGGAGGTTCCACATCAATATGAGAAGGACCTTCTTCACGGTGAGGGTGACAGAGCCCTGGAAGGGGCTGCCCAGGAGCTGTGGAATTCTACCTTTTCCCCTTAGTGCTCTGTACACAAGAAAGGACCCAGAAGGATGCAGGATTCCACAGCTGGACTTGACTGCCGATGACAAGAGCTTTGGGCAGTTCTGAAAATACGTTGATACCAAGTTTGGGTGAAATTTCTGCAATGTTTTTAAGCACAAAGTCCTTGGTCTGAGATGGAGAAAACACATGATGTTTGCAGGCAGTAGTTGCTATTTGGATACGTTCGTCTCTCAGTTTCAAATGTGATTAAGTTCTCCCCTTCTTAAAATGGAGTTGGTCTGTCTGTGATCTGTGAAATCCCTCAGACCGAGTGAACTTAATGCGCTTCCCGGCGCCGAGAGCTGTTTAGCAGATCCCAGACAACTCTAAAAGCTGAATGACCTTCTCCCTTCACTGAGGACAAGATGATCCATGTGTTTTCCCCCCGGGACATTCTCTGATGTCTGGCCTGACTCCCCATCTAAAAGGTGTTTACGCAGTGAAAGGGCACCGGGGCTTTGGGCAGAGGTTGTGCCAGAAGGGATGCGAACGCCTGACGCCAGCTGTGTTGTCACCACTGCAGGGGAGAGCGGGAGGGGCTTTTCTTCACTTTGGAGAAGTATGACCAGAGGGGTGTTTAAGGAACCAGCTGGTTTACAGGAGCAACACGTGCGTCCTACATTCATAGCAGGTTCATTTGCAAAGCCCAGCTTTTTCATTTGCAAAACTAATATTCAAAATGCCCAGATTTTCCGGATTTCAAGTCCTGTCTAGGAACGTTTCCGACCCCTAAAGCATAAAAACGGACTTTCCAGTATGAATTGTTTTAATGCAGTGTGATTTTTTTAATCTCTGGCTGTAGAAATGAGTTGTGCCAGAGGAACAACAGTTCATCGATCCTGAAAATCACGGAGACATTTTTATTCAGTCTCTGTTACAGGGATAGCAGCTTCAATTAATTTATGAATTACAGAACATTAGGGATGGAAGGGACCCCTGGATATATGTTTATATATGTGCAAGGAGGTGTGCAGATCTTAGTGCCCCTGCCTTCAGAGGAGCTGGTGCTGTCTGCCACCTCAGGGAGCTTAGGCTGGTCTTGCAAAACATCGGTGTGAGTTACTTCCAGGTTCATCCCTGCGGATGCTGAGTCTGTAGAGCCAGTCATGGTTTTTTAATGGGTTCTTACTGCTTCTGCTCTGAAATGAAATAAAGGTTCAATTTGTAGTAGAAGCCCACCTATGTATTGTTTATGAAAAAACAAGCTATAGATACATCCATTTGAGATGCTTTAGATCTTGAGAATGAGAATGGCCAGGCAGCCTTAACTAAAAATCATCAATATTTCAAAGTAAAGATGCTTGTGAAATGGCCAGTTGCCATCTTGTCTGGGAGGCTGGTGCAAACTGCCAGCTGGTATGAAATGAGTCTGCTGAAGCCACCCAGTGCCCTGAATTTTCTTCCCAACAAACAACACACGGGCTACACCTAAAGCACCTGGATGGAAGAGCAGCAAGTGACTCACATTCAAAGTTTATCTCTTCATCTCAAACATAAATGTAAAGGCTTATTTCCCCCTGGAGTTTACTGAGGAAGCATTTAATCACAGAAAAACAGGGAGGAAGAAAAGGCAGTTAAGATGCCTGACATCTATTTCATAAAATATTTAGGCCAAGTGCATTAAGGAACAGATGACTTTGAAACGAGCGGGACTGGTGCAGTCGTGCAGTTGACTGCCTTCAGCACAGGGGCCTCACCAGAGGTGCCCGGGGAAGGAGCTTCAGGAGGACCTTGCTGCAGACAAAGGGACAGGATCCAGTTTTCACGTCACGCCGCTTCCGTGCTGCGAGCGGAACAGACTCTACTCTGTGTTTGTGGATTGAGTTGTGACTTTCATGTGAACACACAGGAAAGCACTGAAAGGGTTTTACCAACCCAGAATGTTCTTAGCTTTACAGACACCTCATGTGGAATAGTCTCTCCCAACTTTCCCTCCCACCACCAGTAATCCTTTTTCCTTTCAGCCCTAATTGACATTTATGAGTTTGATGGTCAACTGACAAGGGGTTTGGAAGGCACTAGCTACCAGGAGGGTTGCGTTGCTGCCTCGGCAGACCCCCGTCATTCCAACGAGGCACATTCCTTGGAGCTGGCAGCCAGAAGCCACCACCCAGAGCCTCACCCTGAGGTATTTTCATAATGTCACAGCGTTTTGCTATAATGCTGGCACCGCTTGGCACGCGCTCCCCTGCAGGCTATTTCTAATCCCACCGCTGCGGAAGCGACTCGGTTCGTAGCTTTCTTAGCGCGTTTGAGGGAACATCCGAGACACACTTTGGTCTCCATCAGAAATGTCGGCGTTTATCTAGAATTTCCAGCTGTGTTTAGCTGAGGTCCAGGGAGGAATTGCTGGTTTGAAGGTAAAGAGCTGATAAAGCAAATTGAACATGTTCACCTTGGTAATTAGGAATTCTGTGATGGATGGGAGGCTGCCAGAAGAGTTTCACAGGTTTAAAATACATGTATAGATCAGACCTAATCAATTATTTGGCTTTTCTAATTCTTATCTGTTATTAACAAAAAAACCCCAAACAACCAAAAAAACCTGCCATGATCATTTAATATCCTGCTGCTACTAATTGAGGGGTTTCTTTTGTTCTTATGCTTCTTGTTATTACTCTGCAGACTTCAGCAAAGTCACTAATGAACTACAGTTGGGAGATTGCTGGATTTCAGCCTGTAGAGAAACGGTTAATTTCTAATTTTCAGTAATATATGAACAGTTCTACTGGCCCCAGAGAAGGTCCTGTTAGACTGGCCTTGTGCTTCCATGTGGCCATGTTAAGGAAAGTGACCACATTAGTGTTTATAATTATGTGAAGGGTGGGGGTCAGGAGGATGGAGCCAGGCTCTGCTCAGGGGCACCCAGTGACAGGACAAGGGGCAGTGGGTGTCAGCTGGAACAGAGGAGGTTCCACATCAATATGAGAAGGACCTTCTTCACGGTGAGGGGGACAGAGCCCTGGAAGGGGCTGCCCAGGTGGGTTAATTTGATGCCCTTAGTTGTTGCATTCAGACGAAGAGAAAAACCTTTCCTATTTGCTCACCACATCTATTTCATCAGTTTCTTTGGCATTATTCCAGTACAGCCAGACATCTTTTGCTCTTTTCCAAATCACAGATTCACAGAACATCAGGGATTGGAAGGGACCTCGAAAGATCATCCAGTCCAATCCCCCTGCCACAGCAGGATCCCCCAGATCCAGTTGCACAGGAACGTGTCCAGGCGGGTTTTAGACCTCACCAGAGAAGGAGACTCACCCACCATTAATAACTAGGAGCTTATTCCTCTCCCTGCCCACCCTCCAGATTATTTATGAATGTGCTGAAAGTTCAGATGCTTTTAACTAAGAGCTCTGCAGGACTCTCGCAGTAGTACAATTCTCTCTGCAGTAAACACTGGCTGTTTTGCTGCTGGTGTTTAAATCTCTGTTAATTCACGTCGTGGTCATACATCTTGTCTCTGCTGTAGCTTATTTTCTACAGGAATTCTTAGTGAGGGCCTTTGTCAAAAGTGATGTGGAAATCCATGCGCTCTGCACTGCCCTCATTGCACTCGTCTGTCCACAGCTCCTTTCCCCAAAGAAGTCTAGTAGGTTTTTAATGATTTATCTCCTTCCATAAAAGCTGCTGGTTATTGCTTCCCTAATATATTAAATTTATCTTTTCATCCAGTAAGTCTAATCTTTTATAATGCTTTTTATTGATTTCCTCGGTGTGCAAGTAGAACATGTATTTCCACAGACACTGCTGAAGGCCTCCTTAAGGTCTGCTGTCTCTTGGCTCTGGTACAGGAGCCAAGGAGAGGGACTGTGGAGACGGGCACAGCACCACAGGTGACAAGAAGAAGACAGACTGGGTCTTCATGTGATTAATATGTGATGGGGGGCATCAGGAGGATGGAGCCAGGCTCTTCTCGGTGTCATCCACTGATAAAACAAGGGGCAATGGGTGTGACCTGGAACCTAGGAGATTCCACATCAATACAGGAAGGAACTTCTTCATGGTGAAGGTGGCCAAGCGCTGGATGGGTCTGCCCAGGGAGGTTGTGGAGTCTCCTTCTCTGGAGGTGTTTAAAACCTGCCTGGACTGGATCTAGGTGAGGCTGCTGTGGTGGGGGGATTGGACTAGATGATCTTTCAAGCTCCCTTCGAATCCCTAATGTTCTGTGACTCTGTGATTGTCCAAGTCCATGGCGACTACATTGAGGCGATTCTGACTGTCTCTTTTGCCTTCATAAGACTCTAATCTAGTTGGTTCTTCTCAATTTGCTTCTCAGAGGATTCATTATTCTTCTGCTCTTCCCTTCTTTGCATTTTAATCCACTGTTGAGAATTTTCTGCTTGCTTGCTGCTTGGAAGATAACAATAGATGGAGTATTTCTAGGTAGCTCTTCAGTAACTTCCTCCTGCACCAGCGGCGCTGTGCTTTGCTCAGAACTACTCGACCATTTGCTCGTCCCCTTGTGTTTCCTTTGGCTAGTTACTGCCGGGGATGATCATCCAGGATAGGATTTATCTGCTGCTTCAGACCGTTATCAGCTTCTGCTGGGCGACGTTCTGAGCACTGCCGCGAGTCTGAGGCACGGTCGGACACATGGTCCCACATGTGTTAGCAAAAGCAGGGTCAGACGATGTCACCTCGCATGTCCAAACAGCTCCCATCTCGCTTAACAGCTCAGATGCTGCGTTCCTGTAAAACTAATGCAAATTTTAAAGCCTGATAAAAGATATCTTTTCACCTTAGATTTATAGAGAATTTTCTAATGTTTAATGAGCTGCAGTTTGCACCAGATTGTGGATCATCCCTTTAATTCTGCCATCACGTTACTCGAGCAGAGACAAGTGCCGCTTTGAAGTGTCATTGTGCTGTGGCAAATCTGACATTCGGATCCGAGTGCAAGATGTAGCACAAAGAGAGTGGAAGATGTCAGCTCCCAGACAAGGGCGTTTCTCTGAATTTTAATACACACCTGTATTTATTTTTCCAGACCCTCGGATTCAAGCACCACGGTATCTGTTTTGCATCAGAGAAATTAAGTCTTCTTACACTTACAAGTTGCACAGGAAAGGTATCACAGTATCACAGTAATGAAAAGGTTGGAAAAGACCTTAAAGGTCATCCAGTCCAACCTAAATCCAAAACCACCCAGTAATCCTAACATCTGACATCTAGATCGTGCCACTCAGAACCTCATCCAGTGCTACAGGCTTGGGGCAGGGGGGCTGGAAAGCGGTCTGACAAGAAAGGACCCGAGGGTTCTAACTGACAGGAGGCTGAAAGTGAGCCAGCAGGGTGCTCAGGTGGCCAAGAAGGCCAATGGCATCCTGGCCTGGATCAGAAACTGTTTGTCTAGCAGGAGTAGGGAGGGATTGTCCCCCTGTACTCAGCGCTGGGGAGGCTGCACCTTGAGGACTGGGTCTAGTGTTGGGCTCCTCAGTACAAGGGTGACATCGAGGTGCTGGAGCGAGGACAGAGGAGGGCAGTGAAGTTGGGAGAGGGTCTGGAGAATCCATCTGATGAGGGAGAGATGGAGAGAGTTGGGGCTGTTTAGTTTGAGGAAGAGGAGGCTGAGGGGAGACCTCCTTGCTCTCTGCAGCTCTCTGAAAGGACAGTGTAGAGATGTTGATGCTGGTCTCTTCCCAGTGACAGAAGCAGAGGGAAGTGCTTCAAGCTCCAACAGGGGAGGTTTAGACTGGTCATCAGGAAAGGAATATAAAAGTACAGAAGGAGATATTTACAGAAAGTGTGAGACTTATCTCTTTGTTTAGAGACAATTGAGTTCCCCACTAGCTGCAATTGGGGCATCTCTCGTCTTCCTTCTCTAGATGAACATGTAAAGAGTTTTACACCTGTTTCCCACCACAGCTGTCCCACTAACTTGGAAGGACAGTAGCTGTGCTGGTTTACCGCTGTGTGATCTTTGGAGGTCCCTTCCAGTCCCTAATGCTCTGTGACCGTGTGACTCATGCTCAGTTGCCACGCAGGCTTTTCAGGGCCGACTAGAAGCTGTTACCACACGGGGCGTCGGAATATCGAGAACGAGGTATTAATTTTGATTTATTCTGAGGATTTTTGTAGGCAGCGAGGGAAGGTCAGCAGAGCTGGTCTTTCACTGGCAGTAATCGTTCCACACGCGCCATTATCGTTTAGGAATCCAAACTGGGTATCTAATGGCACACGTCGTCAGCACTTAGCAGTCTCAATTTATATTTAATGGCAGAAAGGTCCAGATTTGGGCGACTTAATTCCCGCTCCTAATTCACAAGCTTGGCCATTGTCACTGTGATTTCTGACGCTTGGTGATGCCAATTATGGAGACCTGAAGGTCCCTTCTCCCTCTGGAAATCCAGGCACGAACTCCCTAGCCCGGCTCTCTTGGGCTTGTAAGTAACAACTGGAACTGCCGCCACAGGACTCCTCTATTGACTCAGGGAGCGTTAGATTAATTCCTCGCTCTATTTTCTTAAATCCTTATCTGTGTTTGTGTAAATTATTTGGGGGCACATGAAATTATTGACAGAAGGAGTAATGTGCATTAATACCCTTTACCTAATGAGTGGAGCCAACCGCCATTAGGTAAAAGCCCATTTGCTTGATGGTGCTTTGTCTTTATTTTTATTTCAGCATTGTTGTCTGGAAAATAGCTTTTTTAATTATTATCCTGAAGTGCTTAATGTGCACAGAGACTGAAGTGCATCAGCATTCGGGGGAGAAACCTATTGGTAATTAATACACTTCATAGCTTAGGGGTTTTCTTTCCAAGACACTTTGGCTAATGACTGTGGGGACCAGGCAAAGAACCAACTGGAGCTTCCCTCTGTCTCTGTTTCGTGTTTTAGACTGTTTGCCTGGACACAGGGAGCTGTAGGCTGGGGTGGCACTGAATCCAAGGCAAAGGCATCAGGCTGAGGGAGCTGGAGAACAGGAGACTGAGGGGTGACCCCATTAATGCTTATGAATACGTGAAGGGTGGGTGGCAGGAGGATGGAGCCAGGCTCTGCTCAGGGGCACCAGTGATAGGACAAGGGGCAGCCGGTGTGAGCTGGAGCAGAGGAGGTTCCACATCAGTGTGAGAAGGAACTTCTCACAGCAGAGTCGCAGAGCATTAGGGATTGGAAGGGACCTCGAAAGATCATCCAGTCCAATCCCCCTGCCAGAGCAGGGTCATCTAGATCAAGATGCACTGGAACGTGTCCAGGCAGGTTTTAAATGAGTCCAGAGAAGGAGACTCCACAGCCTCCCCTGTCAGCCTGCTGGCTAGTGTTGGCAGTTTAACTGGCCCTGTTTTATTTTTCACTACATTCATTTCCAATTTTAAATGTTAAGTCCCGTTTGCTTTAAAAATGCATCCTTCAGTATTTCCAGAAAGTGAGGTGACCATTCCTGACATTAAAACTTGAGAAATGTGAGTGACATTTCTCTGTTATCACCAAATTATTCCTCCAAGACCCCTGAAACAGAGGGTTCCTGGAAAAGGTGCAAAAAGCCCTTCAGCTGTGAACGTGCTGATGACCGCCGTGTCGGTGTGTACGAGCTTATCACAAGCACATGCACAAGTGACTTGAATTTCATATGAAGCTTTGAAAGCGTGCGTGACCTAGTGCCCCTTAGTGCAGCAGGGACTACTAAGACTGAGAAAGGAATAGCTGCAAACACGTACATGTAGGATACTGTAGGAAATAGCTGAACATAACAGCAGAGTATTTTAGCCTGGATTTTTCATGCAGTAGGTGGATTCATGTCCCTGTGATGTCTGTGTAAAGAATACAGCTGTCCTAGATATGTCTTCAGAAGGAAACTGGTTCCCAGGAAATAAAATGCAGCCACTGCCAATTTGAGATCGTGGTGTCAGGCAAGAAGGAGTTAATGTGGTCTTAAATATATCTGAAAGCAAACACTCTTAATGATAATGACAAGTACTTATGCAAATGAGCTGCTAATACTCATCCAGCCAGAGGTGATTAAGTCTTTCAGGCCAACTGGAGATTTCACCCAGCAGGGACTAGGTGGAAGCTGGGTGAAGGCAGACACTTAAACAACTTGAGGGTTTATAGCCCTAGTGCTGCACTTCAGCCACATTTCTTTGGATTATCCTTTCTTTGGTGCCCTTTCCTCAAGAAGGAAGTCACAACTTCCCTCAGCTTGTAAATCTTTTCACCTGTAGGTTTTAAGGGCTCTGAGAGCCACTCTAACCTGTCCCACATTGACTAGAATCGTGAGCGGACCCAAGGGATTATCTGGTGAAGCAGAAACTGGGTGTGTGATAGCTGTTGATAACCTGTAGCTTGATACCTGTTCACTGCAGAGTCACAGAACCTTAGTGATCGGAAAGGACCTCAAAAGATCATCTAGTCCAACCCCCTGCCACAGCAGGACCACCAAGTGATGACTCGAGCGCTCCAGGAAAAAGCCAGTAGTTACCAGGTGTTTTCAATCACTCCTCAATCTGGTCTTCATGGCTGGGAGAAGAAGATCCAGTTGATTAAAAAATCCCTCTTAACAATGATCTCCCATCTTTAGCTTGTGCCCACACGTGTTTTGTACTTTCCCGTGGGCTTGGGGAAACGGACGGATTAGTAGTATCGTGCCTCCGAGTCAGCGAGTTAATTAAAGGCCGCATGTGTAAAAGGAACAATGAATTATTTAGTGGATAACAAACATGATCTAAAATTCCATCTCCTCGCATTCCGAGTCAAGGTTTAGTTTCAGAATTCAGACACCAGACACGACTATTTCTGATGCTACAACTAAGTGTCTGGGAACGTGTTGTGCTGCGGCTCATCCACGAGTCCCTTGAGTGCTTTGTGACTTTGCATTTGGGGTGTTTCCTTTCCTTCCTATCCCCTGTTCTCAGTGAAATTTCAGGCTGTGGTGGAGAGACAGGGAATTGTTTGCTTGAAGATCAGCTCTACATGTATTGGGAGGTGCCCTGTCTTGGTTGGAGAAGCTCTGCTCAGAGTTTACTGTGACTCTGTAATGATCTGAAGAGGGGTGGTTAGCAGATGAAGAGAGGTTCTCCTCCCTCTCTGCTCTGCCCTGCTGAGACCACAGCTGGAATCTTGTGTCCAGTTCTAGGCCCCTCAGTTCCAGAAGGACACGGAGATGCTGGAGAGAGCCCCGTGCAGAGCCACCAAGATGATGAGAGGAGTGGAACATCTGCCTCATGAGGAAAGGCTGAGGGAGCTGGGTCTCTTGAGCTTGGAGAAAAGGAGACTGAGGGGTGATCTCATTAATGTTGATCAATATGGAAAGGGTGGATGTCAGGAGGCTGGAGCCAGGCTCTGCTCAGTGGCATCTAATGATAGGACAAGGGGAGGTGGACGTGAGCTGGAACAGAGGAGGTTCCACATCAATCTGAGAAGGACCTTCTTCATGGTGAGGGTGACAGAGCCCTGGAAGGGGCTGCCCAAGGTGGGATTGTGGAGATTCTTTCTTTGGAGATGTTTAAAACCCAGCCAGATATGTTCCTGTGTGACTGGATCCAGAGGATCCTGCACTTGCAGGGGGATTGGACTGGATGGTCTTTCAAGGTCCCTTCCAATCCCTAACATTCTGCAATCCATCTGAAACTTCAGAGGTGAAGACGACAGCTTCCGAGCGTGGTGCTCATTCACCACATCCGTGCGCTCGTTCCTGCGACGTCTGGTGAAAGCAGCCTGGGGATTTGTTTGGACCAGACAGAACCCTGCAGCACAAACATGTGTGATGCTGTCACCGAGGCTTTTGCAAGCCCATTCTGTGAGCCTGGGCAGTATTTTTCCACAAAGGGGCTGTCTTCTTTGCTGTTTAGAAGGCGCTCTCGACTGTCTGCAACTGCAACCCAGACTTTTCCACACCTTCCTCGCGACTCTTCGCGTGGAAGACCCGGCAGATCTGCAGGACTGGCTGTCAGCACCGCGTTTAACTCGTGGCGTCCTAATTAGAAACAACCCGGGAAGGGCTCTTTCATTTAGAGCCAGGGGAGGCCTTTGATCCGTCGTGCGGGATGACTGGCAGCCCTTGGGCTCCGGAGGGTGAACTATCTGCTTTCTGCATCTGCTCTGTGCGGCCTCGTATTTATTGTAATAACCCAAATCAGTGGTAAATATTTATAACGTGTCTGACTGATGTGAGCACTGCACTTCCACAGGTTTTTGATGAGAGGGGGGCTTGAGCCCCCCTCGACTGGAGAGGAGTGCCTGTGTTCCTGCTGCACTGCAGATGCTGTCATTGACCCCCTGAGCCCAAAAGATGTCAAACACTTAGACCATGGGTAGGCTTCTTAGGAGAACGAGGAGGGACCAGACCTCTTCTTCATTTTATTAGTTACAACTTAAAAAGGATAAAAGAGACTCATTGGCCACCACTTTCTAAGAATGTGATGACTTTTGCTAAGTGTTTGGAAAGACAATATTGGAAGGGGGGTTGGACTAGTTGATCCTTCAAGATCCCTTCCAGTCCCTGATGTTCTGTGGTTACAGGTCACTTCATATGTCCTGAACACGTGAATCTCAAGCCCTTTACTTTCTTTTAAACACCCTGTGACCCCTCATGCAGGAAAAGTAAGCGTGGGCTGAGTCCAGCTTTCGTAAGAAGGTGGAGTTTTTGTCAGCTTTTATTCCTCCAGAGGAAGTGTCTGGGGAAATGGATAATTACAATGCCAATTTTTATTATCAAAATAATGTGCAAGATTTATGACCTGATAAATCTGTCCGTGGATGAAGATTCTCATTTTGATAATCCCCCTAAAATGAGTAATAAAGCACCTCCACTAGTAATAAACCATTTTTCTCTGACATTTCATGATAAGTGTAGCAACAAATAAAGAGGGAACTTCAAAGCCTGCTTACTTCAAAAGCCCTATAAAGTCCATTTGAATAAAATCCATGACTTTCATAAAAGTGGTGTTGAAAATGTCATGAATTAAATTAATGATCGACGTCTCTTTGCTTCATATTGTCTGTATTTTAATCGTAATTTATTCTCCAGCACATCCTGCATGTTGTTGATTGAAGGAAATATTAAATCCAGCTGAGCTTTAAGCAATTTTAAAAGGAATGAATGAATATAATTATGCATGTTAATAGTCCCAAAACTGCTTTCTTATTTGCTGCCTGTCATATGAAAGATCCATAAGCTTTCCTTTTTATAAGTGTCATTAATCTTTCACACGGAGTCCAAAGAACAGTCATTCTACAGCTATGGGTTCTGAGTTCTCGCACTGACGCCTTGTTTTATGTTCCTGCTGTGTCAGGAGAGTGAGCTGATGATGATCTGAGCAGCTTCTGGGGGGGAAAAGTAATCGGCTTTGCTGGAACAAAAAAGTCACGTTGCAGTTAGAGGGACAATCTCAGCTGAGAACAGGTGGAATTGACTCTGAAACAAACCTTTTAAGGAAATAGTGTTATTTGTTTGGTAGTTCTGGAGAGTTACGACAGTACAGGCGGCATTATTCAGTTCAGAGAACCACAGAGCACCAGGGATTGGAAGGGACCTCCAAAGACCATCTAGTCCAATCCCCCACCACAGCAGCATCACCTAGATCCAGTCACACAGGAACACATCCAGGTGGGTTCTAAATGTCTCCAGAGAAGGAGACTCCACCACCCCCCTGGGCAGCCCCTTCCAGGGCTCTGTCACTCTCACCTGCTGCTTGCTTTTACAAACGACATAACTGACCAGAGGTGGGGAGAGGGGATGGAGCTGGGACAGCAAACACAAACATTCATTACCATGAGCGCTGTGCAGGCTGCGGGGTTGGGTTTTTCTCCCTCCCAAGACTGATTAATGAAATATTTATGAAAGAGGAACACCTGGCACACTTCCATAAACAAATAGGGCTCCCGTGGGTTTGCAGCGGCTGAGGAGAGTTTTTGAGGGACCACAGGGATCCCAGGGTAAAGACTTCCTCTCAGCTGGACTTCTCGCACATCGCTGTTCTCATCAATATGCACCAGCACACCAACAATTCCTGCTTTGAAGACAGAGGGCCCAGCATCAACAGATGAAACCTGAACGACGGCCAAAGAGTGAAGTAAAGATTCAGCAGAGCAGGAGAGTTCCGCGTGGGGAAAGTGGCCTGGGTTTATTTGGTCTGGAAAGGTCTGGTGCTCAGGCAGCTCGGGCCCCGTCTTGAAGGTGTTTGTCTGGGGCTGCTAGTTAAACAGTGAAAGTCTTGCTGGAGAGATCTGTGGAAATCTGAGGGCAGGGGTTAAGAAATTATGCAAGACACCTAGAAGTGGGAAATGCATTCTGCTCCCTATCTCAGCTGCTCTCCCAGATGGATTTGCTTTGTAGGCACTTCCCGTCTCCTCATCTTGGGTGGAAGGCTTTCACTGGTCTGTCACAGCTTTAGGACTAAGATCATTGTGCCACTGACTTCAGCTACAGCTTAGGTTGCAGGATTGCTTTGATCGACCGCTGCTCCACCGTGGCCACCGTGGCCACCTTCCTACGGGTGATTGTTTTAGTTCTTGGGAGCGGAAGTAACGTAGCTGTTAGCACCAAACCCTCGCGCGATACCTCTTACCTGTGCTTGCGTGCCCTGTTCTCTCTCTGTGTTGGAGCAGGCTCCCTAGTAGTCCAGCTGTGACTTCTCTTGGCTGGAAAGACTGGCAATCACCTTGCTGCTGTAGGGCTCAGCCTACGTGGAAAACGGTTAAGGCAGATCAACTCTCTTGTGCTTTCGAGGCCAAACTCAAGTCTCTCTTGTTCTGATCAGAGTTTCTGATATCGATTCCAATCCCTATTGATCCTATGGCTCATAATTGGATTAAATGTTGATGCACTGGAAGGGGCTGCCCAGGGGGGTTGTGGAGTCTCCTTCTCCAGAGACATTCCAAACCCACCTGGACATGTTCCTGTGATCTAGGTGATCCTGCTCTGGCAGAAGAAGAGATAAGAAAGCCTCATGTGAACTTCACAAGCCTTCTGGGTTTGTGTGCAATGAGACATGGAATCTGAAGAATGAAATGTCCCAGTAAAACCATTTTGATCGATAACAGAGCGTGATGCTATTGAGACCGTGACAATACATCTCTTTATTCCTTCCCTGCGCTATGCTTTCATTCCATTTCCTTTTCCTTCGTTTCAACAGTTTTGAGTTGGGTTTGCTGGGGGAGGGCTTGTGGACTTGAGATTGTTTGTGCTTCTGTGATGTTGTGGCAAACTTTCTCCTGAAGCTGAAAGGCTGCAAAACTTTAGACATAAACCTAGGGGGGACAGATGTGGCACAGGAAGGCAGTGTTTTCCAGGAGTGTTTATGTATGCGAAAGACAACTGACCTTTTCCCCTCCCTCCACCTGATGCTTCTAAATACAAAGCTGGGGCTGGCTCACAGTAGACGTGTGTGTTGGGAGAGCTTGTTCAGAGCCTTGGATAACGTCACGATGACACCAGTGTCATATCTGCTGGTAAGCTATGGTCCTTTGTACGTGAGCTGGATGCGTTCCCGTGCACCTGCTGTGGCAGGGGGGTTGGACCTGATGAGGTTTCGAGGTCCCTTCCAATCCCTATGTTTCTGATTCCATGATTCTGTGGAAGTCAAAGAGCTGCTAGAGGACACGTTAGACGTATTTGTCTGTCTTTTGTTTGGGTGGTTGTTAGTAGCTTATTATTTGCCAATGCTGGAATTGATCTTTGCTACAGCAACAGCGTGGCCTGAATACAGCCCATATATTAATATCAAGTGTTTATTTTGGTTTGGCTCAGTTGGGCTTAATGTCACTCATATCATTAACATTCTGCAGGAATAATATTGATGGAAGCTATTGATCCCCCTTGCAGAAGCCATTGTGCTAGTTGCGTTGAAGGCTCACGAATGTTTGATCCCACAGTAGCCACAACGATTGTTTGATTTAGCCCAAAGGCTCAACACAGCAAATCCTCAGTAATCATTGATTTAGACACTGGGAAATGAAATCCAGGTCCAGGAGAGAATTTTGAAGTGCTTGGCTTCTGGAAGCAGGCTGATGACCTCCTCAGACTCTGCATAGAATCACAGCATCATCAGGGATTGGAAGGGACCTCGAAAGATCATCCAGTCCTGTCCCCCTGCCGCAGCAGGATCACCCAGACCAAGTCACACAGGAACACACATCTCTTTTAAGAGATGTTAAGATCTCTTTTAAGAGTGTTAACCTGGCTCCACACTCATAGCTGTCTTGGTAGCTAAGGTAGGGTGGTCAGGCACCGGGATGGGTGGCCCAGGGTGGCGGCTGAGTCCCCATCCCTGCATGTGTTTGAAAGTCGCTTAAATGGAGTGTTGGGGGAACTGGTTTTGGAGTGAACTTGTAGAGTAGGGTTGGTGTTTGGACTCAATGATCCCAGGGGTCTTTTCCAACCTGAATGATTCTATGATTCCATGAGATACAATTATAATACATCTTTCCAATTAAAGAACTATTTATAAGGCTAAAGTTGATTAATTAAAACAGGAAAGCTGGGAGGAAGATGCACCTTGAGTAGGGGAAGCAAATTTTAGACTTAAACAGTTCTGTAACCTATCAGTGCAAGATGATAACTTGTGGCCTTGGAAGTTTTGATGTAAATGTACGGGAGGTTTAGCATCAACCACCAAAACTCCGGCGACGGAGCAATGCGAACAGAATTCCAACGTGTGTCTCACTGCTGCCTGCTAGTTCCAGCGGGTATGAAATCACACTTACTTTATAAAGGACATAGTAGTTACTATACACAGGGACTGAAAGCTCCTCAGATTCATTATGCAACTTACCATCTGCTATCAAAAGCCTGCTGACTTCTTAGGAGATCGTACGGCGTGCAGTAATTGCTAGCCAGGGCTATTAGAAATATCTTTTCTGGAAGTACTAACTCTGACCCTTCATCTCTGTATGAGATGGATTCATTTTAAATTATGTTCTGCTTCTTTAATTAAGTCATCAGAAACAACATTTCGGGTTTGAAGCTGAAGAGGAAGCTGATGAATTTTTAGTATGCCTTGAGCAAAGTGAGTTTCAGACATATGCTTGAGGGTGAGGCAACGTTCTGTGTGTAACACCGTAGTACAGCTAGGTGTAGGGGCCGTAAAGGACATCAGAGTTTAACCCCCGTGGCCATTTTTCATATTAAGACAGTAAGAGAGGTATCACTGATAGGAATCACCCACTCAGGGAAGTTAGTCTGAATTAGTCCTGGGAAGAGCCTTTAATTTCCCTTTGGTCCACAATTACATCTTGCAGATACAGCTCTTTCTTGACTTCAGCCTTTCCAGTCTTTGAAGAACAACATGGAAGCAGAAGTGCTAGAGACAGTTTCCCAATTCTAAAGTGAAATTTGACCTTGAGAATCACAGTATCACTGTGGTTGGAAAAGACCCCTGGGATCATCAAGTCCAAGCATCTACCCTACCTGACAAGTTCACCCCTAAACCACATCCTTCAACACCTCATCCAGATGATCTTTAAACACATCCAGGGATGATGACTCAACCACCTCTCTGGGAAGCCCGCTCCAGTGCCAGAGAAGTAGCTTATTAGAGATGTGAACATACCCAAAGTCTTGAGGATTATTTGGAGTTGTACGATACGTAGAAAACAAGGACATGAATATCCAGTGCTGCATAACAACATGCAGAGAGCTTGGTGATGGTGTCTTATCTCAAAGTCGACACCAAAGTAATCTCTTTCGTCATTGAAGAGGGTTTAGAAAGTCTTGGATACAAAACTTTTTAACAATTTAATCTTTTCTGTGGAGTCTGAGTGCCAGGAATTCATATAAGTGGTGATGCTGGATAGGATCAGTTGGAAATACTTCTGCTACAACGTCCTTGAGTCTCCTCTGTCTGTCTTGGGTTATCTTCTCTCTTGAAGCCAGTTATCATAACCTCACTTCTAGTTTGTCATTACAAAGCAAACCAGACTTCCACAGATACCATGACAAACATATCTGGGATGAGGAAAGGCCCATCTATCTCATCTCCATATCTCTGTGTGTGCACACACAACCTGGCTGGAGATGTAAAGGTGGAAATCACACTTTACCAACCCCACTTGAATTAAAATACTGCTTTTGGGCTCTGCTTTAATTTGCTAGCTTCTGGCCTGGAGCTCGTTTTTCTCTTTAGCCTGTAAACCCATGGAATCGGGGGCTGGGAGTGAGAGCGATAGCACACCTCAGCGCAGCAGCACAGCTAGGCACCAGCGCGATAGTTTACGACGATAACCCACGAACAGACTTCACTGTTAACTCGGGACCGCACGTAATGAAAGACAAACACGGACAATGAGCGACTCCTTGGCTTTGCAGGGTGGAGAGTACAGCAGCAGAGGAACGGCAGGCTGGGCTGATTGTCAGAAGAGTGTTCTTTCCAAACGACCTGCTGACCCATCCATTTAGTTTTATTTTGTTTAAATTACACGTATTGAGATTCCAGCCATGAAATTGATGGCATAATGGCACTCCCCTGAGCCCGGGGGAGTCCTGGTGAAGGAGGGCTGCTGGAAGATGCCCAGGCTTTTGTGGGCTCAAGCCATAAATACAAGTGGAGCTCACAGCAGTCCCTGCTGCCAAGGAATTTCTGCATCTTGTTCCTACATCTCGGCGTGTTTAATGTTCTTTTATTTCTGGGGACTGCGTCTTGGGAAGCGTCAGTCAGAAGCGGTCCTTAAGGCAGAGGAGGCCAGCTCCAGCGAGCTTTCATTGATCGAGTGCTTCTTGCGGGGCAATATATACCCGGTGTCAGCAGGTGATGAGTTAGAGAGGCCCCGCGCTTCTCCGTAATGAGCCGTAAGCCGCTAGAGCTCTTCCCAAGCCTCCTTTCATCTTCTCACGCGCTGTAACGCGGCTCCAAATGCAGAGGGTAAACACGGGGATTAGATTGACCAGGTCCCCAGTCACTGGAGAATAACGGATCCCTTCGGCCCATTAGCAGGTGGAAGAACAATAGACAGTAGTCATGCAGTATTTAGTGGTGCCCATCTTCTCTGCCCTCTTGGCCTGATCTGTATTTGATCACATTTCAGGATCAAAAGGCTTCTCCTCCTCATGGGGCTGCTGCATTGCCCCGTTCCCTCAGAAAGCCAGAAGATGTAAAGATGTAGTGCTGG
This sequence comes from Rhinopomastus cyanomelas, assembly GCA_013400115.1. Classification (NCBI taxonomy): domain Eukaryota; kingdom Metazoa; phylum Chordata; class Aves; order Bucerotiformes; family Rhinopomastidae; genus Rhinopomastus; species Rhinopomastus cyanomelas. The sequence goes on from VXBP01004446.1 coordinate 1,191,790, forward strand.
TCGCTGTGAGAGAACAGAGACCTTCGTATATTCAATCACTGGAAAAATGTACTGGAGGAGGAATTTCATTTCTTCACGTGAGATTTGTGGTTAATTTCTGATTAATTAACTGTTCTTCTCTGCCTGCTTTTGTTCCAAGTGTTTTGAACGTGAAAACCTGCCGAACCTGTATTAATCCCTCGTCACTCTGACTGTTCTTGTCGTCTTAAAGCCCATGTGGTTCCTACTGGAAATGAACCTGCTCATATCACAAAAACCCCACAACACGGAATGTTTGGTGAGGAAAATTCGACAAGTCTTGAAAGTCAGAATTCAGTTTTCCCTCTCATCCCCTCCCTCTTGCCAGCTTCCTCAGTGCTGCTTGAACACCCTTTCTGGCGTGTTCCTGTGTGACTTGGTCTAGGTGATGCTGCTGTGTCAGGGAGATTGGACTGGATGATCTTCCGAGGTCCCTTCGATCCCTGATGTTCTGTGGTTCTGTGATGTGGTCTAGGTGATGCTGCTGTCGCAGGGGGATTGGGCTGGATGATCTTTCGAGGTCCCTTCCAAACCCTGATGGTTCTACGATTGAATGATTTGGTCTAGGGGCTCCTGCTGTGGCAGGGGGATCGGACTGGATGATCTTCCGAGGTCCCTTCGATCCCTGATGTTCTGTGGTTCTGTGATGTGGTCTAGGTGACGCTGCTGTCGCAGGGGGATTGGGCTGGATGATCTTCCGAGGTCCCTTCGATCCCTGATGTTCTGTGGTTCTGTGATGTGGTCTAGGTGGCCCTGCTGTGGTAGGGGGATCGGACTGGATGATCTTCCTAGGTCCCTTCCATCCCTGATGTTCTGTGGTCCTGCATTTCCTGTTCACACTGCTTTAGCATCTTTTCCAATGAGAAACCATCAAGGGGACTCTCCACGGCTCACTATTATGCATGCAAGCCTGTGTCCTGACCATCTTATCCAAGCTGCCTATTTACAGTCTTGATGAAACACTGATTGGCTCTGATTAGCTAATGGATCGCTGATTAAACCATCTAATTAAGAAAGTAAGTTATTTTATTCATGCAGTCAAATTCACTTCCTCCCACAAAACCAAACTGAAGTAGTTGTACATGCTGTGTCAGTACTTGATTCTGCAAGGTGCGCAGCGTTCCCCAGGCAGAGAGGACTCGGGGCACCCAAGTTCATTTCATTAGGTATCCAGGTTATGCAAACTCCTGCCACTGTAATGAAAAGTAGTTGTGCAAATAATGTTTTCTTGAAAACACTGCTCTGTGTTATAAAGCAATGAGCATCTTGTTACTGCTGCTTCCATCAAGAATTTGTGATGCCTGCGGGTTTAACCAAGTCGAAAAGATCTATCACTGGGTGTTAGCTGACAGAGCGGCTTTACCGCGGGTTTGCTCTTGCTGCGGCGGAAATTTTTCTCAAGTGATTATTCTGCACCTTGTAGAAAGAATTTGTTCAAATTTTGAGTTGCCTGTGTATTGCTAGTGATGATCACAGAGGCACACAACATTAGGGATGGGAAGGGACCCCTGAAGATCATCCAGTGCAATCTCCCTGCCAGAGCAGGACCACCTAGCCCAGGTCACACAGGAGCACATCCAGGAGGGTTTTAACATCTCCAGAGGAGGCTCCACAACCCCCCTGGGCAGCCAAGCTTTTCATGATTTTTTAGAAGCTTTAATTTGTCTGCCCAGCAGTAGTAGGGGATTGATTATGCTGTTGTAGTTGAATCAAACTGATCTAGTCCAAGATTTAAAAATCAGTGGGACAGGTCTGTCCCCAAATGGATGTGTCCAACAGCTAAGACAGGATTTCCCAAAGCTTGCCAGGCGTCGTAGAATCATTCAGGTTGGAAAAGACTCCTGGGATCATCGAGTCCAGCTATCAGTCCTATTCCACAAGTTCACCCCTAAACCAGAGTCTGCATCCAGCTACACAAACTTGCCTTGTTTGAGACTGAGTAGTAGCAGAGTGACTGCAAACAGCACAAACCACTCCCAGGAACCAAACAGGCTTTTAGCTGAGTTTCAGGAGATGTGTCCTCACTTCCACAACGATGATGGGAAACTGTGGGGTCTGTGAGAGATGGAAAGGAGTCAACTGCTTTTCTTAAGGAACTCCCAGTTAATTGCACTCAAGAAATGGGCTGTGCAGACGTAATGAAGGCTCTAAGGACGTGGATTTACTGTGCAAGTGTGGCAGCCAAATTATCCATCCATGGATTTAGGAGTCCCTTAATACTCATCGAAGGTGATAGACCATAATGGCTCTGAGGAACTGTTAAATCCATCAGGTCTAAAGCAACTTCACGTGACAAATTTTACACCCACAATAAAAACTGTCAGACATTCCTCCAGCACCCTGACTACTAGGACAGTTGCTTCTGTTGCCAGCTGAGCTGCAGTGTTCACAATCCTCCACGTGCCCAGTTTTTGATATACTCCACAGTGAATTTGATGTCAATAAAAGTATTGTCTGATATGACAAGAGAATTCATCAAGAAATCTCTGATACACTGAAAACTCTGACTCAACATTGAGAAAAAGAAATTAAAATTGAAAGAAAAAAAGTGTAGGGCTGTTAGTAGTCCAAGTTGCCCAGGAGAACTGAGAGTCGTGTAGATAATTAAGAAGAATGAAACCTGACAGCTGTGGCACAACACACCTCCAACGTCTAGAATTTCTCCTGGAAATGAGTAGAAAGAAATGAGAATTCCTGTTACAAGACCATCCCCACTTTTGTCTGTTATGTACCTGCTGTATATCACTCCTTTGAGACCCATCCGCTCCTACTTCATCTGTCTCTCTGGTAGCCCTGCACAGAGTAATGTCAGTGAAAGAAATAAAGGGGCAGAGTGGAACAGCAGTGCCAGTGCTGCTCCGGGGTAATTTAGTGGCCGTGACAACATTCTTACAACAAATATATGGAGACTCACTGCGGCAGAGGGTAGGGAGGGAAACGGGTCATCAGCACGAGCTGTCGGTGGGGGAAGCTTCCAGTTCTCCCTCGTTGCATGTGTTATTAGAAAGCTGAAGCAGGCTCATAATGATCCCCAGCCTTGTTTTGGATGTTAGTCAAATCATTTAACCTCTTCACCTCCCCTTAACCTTCTCTCTCAACACAGGAGTGTCGACAAGATCAAGGGACATAAAACACTTCATGTCCTCTTGATGGTGTCACGTACACAGGAGTGAGAGAACAGCCTTTTCTTCAACTCTCTTCCTTTGTTGCAGCTGGATGTGCTGCAGTTGGGGAGGATTCTCTTAGACCCATAACCAAGGAAAGCCATCCTAAGGTCTTTGAAATAAAGAAAGGTGCCCACTCGATGATCTTTCGAGGTCCCTTCCAATCCCTCGTGGTCTGTGATTCACACATGGGGACAGGTGCTACTGTAAGAACGTGGATCTGCACAACAGTCCAAAACAGCCAGCAAAACAATTCTGATAGGTTGTGGAGGTGTTGCTGTGAAGGAGAGGATGTGAGAGGAGCAGACAATTCTCAGACAAGAGATTAGCAGTCTCTAAAAGCAGAAATCACCAGGTCAAGGCATCGAGAGAGAGAGAATATTTAGGTTGTGTGATTTAAGAAGCAGCCAGGCTGGCAGGTGCAGCCTTTCACTGCACTGGCTGCGCCAAGCGTGAGAGACAGTCTTTGGCAGCGCTGTTGGGTGTCCGCACGACTGTCCAAATGACACAGGGAAGTAGGCTGGAAACAGAGACTCAGGGAGGGCTGCTGTGGCAGGGGGATTGACCTAGGTGACCTTTTGAGGTCTCATCCCGTCCCTAATGTTCTGTGATTCTGTGAGAGTCTTCTAGAAAGTAGTCACGGAACCACAGATATGGATATGTTGTGCCTGGCACCCAATGACCGGACAAGGGGCAATGGGTGTCAGCTGGAACAGAGGAGGTTCCACATCAACCTGAGAAGGAACTTCTTTGTGGTGAGGGTGGCAAAACACTGGAAGGGGCTGCCCAGCGGGGTTGTGGAGTCTCCATCACTGAAGATGTTTAGAACCCACCTGGATATGTTCTTGTGCAACTGGATCTAGGTGATGCTGCTGTGGCAGGGGGGTTGGACTGGATGATCTTTGGAGGTCCCTTCCAACCCCTAATGTTCTGTGATTCTGTGAGTGAATGAAGCATGAGAGTGAGGCAGCTTCCTCACCCAACCCACCCTTTCCAGGAATGCTCATTCATCTCTGCTGTTGATGTGCATGTTAACTAAGACTGAAAGGAAATAACAGCAAAGGTGCTTTTACTTTCCTAGTGGGATAGTGTGCATCCATACAAGCTGAATAAAGACTGAGTATTAGCGAGGCTTCGTTTGATAAACCTTCAGTTAAAGCTGTGACTGTGGAGAGCCAGAGCACAGCAAGCATCGGAGGTATTTCCTGTTTCATCTTGTCCTCCTTTGTACCCAGGATTCTATTTTGTCCTTTGCTGTCAAGATAACCTACCACTCCTCCCGCAGAAGAGTTTTACAATCTGTTGGGCAAAACCAAAAGAGAAGAAATGATGCTCAATGGCTAATAAATCCTGCAGGAGAACATATTTATTAGCCACGTTGCAGAAGTGTGCCTGGGAAGCTCTGCGCGTGGAGCACTAGCGGTGGTGCACTGCCAGCCAGGAACAAAAACCAGCATCAGCTTCTCCCACTTTGCATCAGAGGTGTGAAGAAAGTCAATATTTAAGAGCTAAATACCACCACGAGCTTCATATCTCTTTTTGTAATCACTTAGCCACATGGCTAATGACCCAGAAGGAAAAAATCTATCATGATATTTACCACTTCAGCTGGGCACAATTAAATTATATAAGATAATGAGTTTTCTTAGTGACTGAGGCTACAAAAATAATTCATTTTTCCTTTTGTTTTCTGGGGCAAGGGCTGTGATTATCTGCTCCCCCGCCCCTCCTCTTTCGGTGAGGCTTTGTACAATTACTCGCCAGAATAATGTCAGCTGTGATTTCAAAGGACTGCAGAGCCTCAGTGGAAGCACAGGCATCATTTTTACCCCTTTGGAATCACAGAACATCAGGGAGTGGAAGGGACCTCGAAAGATCATCCAGTCCAATCCCCCTACCAGAGCAGGATCCTGTAGATCCAATCACACAGGAACACGTCTAGGTGGGTTTTAAATGTCTCCAGTGAAGGAGACTCCACAACCCCCCCCTGGGCAGCCCCTTCCAGAGCTCTGTCACCCTCCCCGAGAAGAAGCTCCTTCTCATATTGATGTGGAACCTCCTGTGTTCCAGCTCACACCCATTGTGTTGTCATTAGATGCCCCTGAGCAGAGCCTGGCTCCATCCTCCTGACACCCACCCTTCACACCTTTATAGACATTAATGAGGTCACCCCTCAGCCTCCAAATCTAGGTTTGGATCTCTGTTCTCTTCTACTGCTGCTTTGTGATGTTAATAATTCCTCTGTCTCGACATCCCCCTCAGTGGCTCGCTGATGTTCAGCCCTCCTCACAGGGGAGAACTATGGGATGTTTACTTAAAATAGATTAAACTCTTTTCATTTCCGTTCATTTCTTAGAATTTTCGATGGTGATTTGAAAGGAGCATCAAGGAGGTAGGAGCTAACAGGAAACAGCTGAGACGTCTTTAAACAAGCCCTGGTAATCAGAAAGTTCTTCCACGTGAGGGTGCTTGATTGCTGTAATGGGGAGGTGCTGAGGGGCCCAGCCCCGCAGTCATTTAAGGTCAGCCTGGACGGGGGTCTGATGGCTTGACCTAGCTGGAGTTGTCGTGTGTAGGGAGGCTGGACTCGATGACCTGTAGAGGTCCCTTCCAGCTTAGAACTGAGTCTATGATTTGCTGTGTTTTGGGGTAGGTCAGTTTCTGTCTTCCTCAGCCCTCTTTGCCTGCCCCGAGGCTTTCCCTTCGCTCTCACAGAGCTTCCCTGCAAGAAACTTTTGAGCCCCTGCTCCAGGACTTCGTTCGTCTGGAGGCAACCTGCAGCGCCCGGGGACTGGCTGCTCTTCCTGTGCCCTGACCAGGTATTTAACAACTGGGTTTTTTTCCATAACTTTCCTCACGCGGGACATTTGTTGAATTAAAAGCTTTTGGAGCGCCGCGCGTCAGCAATGTGTTAACGTTTGTGTAGTTAGTGGTCATTGTTAGAGGTATTTGTGATGGAGATGTCTTGGTGAAGTGCTCTAAGTTACTAGCTTCTGATTTGCTGGTGGTTGTCGAGCTGTTTAGAGGAGCCAGTGCGTCCTGGGTTCGCTGTGAGGAAATAAGGAGGTGCTAAGGGTGCTGTGATGTTCACCGTTAGCTTTCCCGACTGGAAGGCAATGAGTTTTCAGGCTTCAGTTCCGCAGCTGACAGAGCAAAGTCCATCTATCTCACGAGTTCAGATGCTAAAGGATGGATAGAATATTTCCTGTGGATTTGCAGCAGACGTAACTGGGTGTGTTTATAGCCTCGTAGATTTATTAGACTGCCTGTTCTCCTACCTTCTGTTCTACCATGGAAGTCACTCAAGGGTTGTGTTTAGCTTCAGGATTGGTTTCAGCTGTCAGCTGAATTTTGCCTTTCGGTGTTACTTGGGGCTAATGTTTTACCTGCTTTACTGAACTCCCCACTATCTTCCCCAAGAACCTCACAACTGGTTTTTCTTCCTCTCACCTTGGACCTTCTCCAATAGGTATGTTTTGAATGCAGGCTATTAACGTCAGAGAACTGGAACAAGGATAAATCTGTCACAACATAACACCAGCTTTACACACTTGTGAGGGGAGAGTGAACTTCTCGTGCAGGATCGCTTGTACTCAGTGGAGATCTGTGTTGTGGGTTCAGCCACAGTTTGTTAGCACTCAACAGTCACTACTGCTCTTTAAGGTGTCTTTGGGGATAGGAAAACATGCTCAGTGTTGTTATTCTTGCTGTCCAGCTGGAGTTCTTTGCATATAATCTAATCTAATCCCTTCTGGAGTGATTTAATTGGATTTTATGTGGCTGTGAAGTTTGGGTGTTCTTGCAGTGACCAAACAAAACGAGAGGATAGATTTGCAGGGCGGTGACAGTGCTGCAACACCTGGTTAATGTTGGGGGGGTGGGGGGGGTTAATGACTACATCTTTCTCAACAAAACACACAAGGTAGATAAGAACAACATGAAATATGAAGCCTGTCCTAGAAACTAATCACTATGAAGTGATTGATGGAAATTTGTCTGTGTGTGCAAAGAAATATTTTCTGAGTTGTACAGAGTAGGATGGTTTAAAACCCACCTGGATGTGTTCCTGCGAGGCTGGGTCTAGGGGATCCTGCTGTGGCAGGGGGATGGGACTGGATGATCTTTCGAGGTCCCTTCCAGTCCCTAATGCCCTGTGATTTGGTGATGCTGGCAGGTCTTCAGCAGGAGGTGTAAACCCCCCTGAGCATTCAGTTGTCTGTGGGGGAACTGCTGCTTCAGCCTCCCACTCACCACCTCTCTCACATCTGTCACCCATCTTATTCAAATTACACCGACACCCAAGCTCTTGCACTTGACCCTGTGTGACTTGACCTGAAGTCAAGTAGAGAGGCACATCTGTGGGTTTGCCTAGCAGGGCTTTGTGCTAACTCTTGGAGTGCTCTGGGAATAACAAACACCTACATTTCACCCGGAGTCTTGAGTCAACAGTGCACGTTGTGTTGAGAACTTGCCTCCAAGCTGGCGTCAGTTCTGAAGCTCAGAACGCTTGTGCCCGCTGCCCATGAGCCTTCTCAGCAAAGCCTCTTGGTTAGACTGTTTACAGTGAAAATGTCTTGAGTTTGTAATGGGTTTTAATGTTGATGGGAGTACTTGGTTAACAGAATTATTTCACATAAAATAAATGATTTAACATAATGTATTCATTCCTCTGTGCCCAGACTGACTATCTGCTAGACAGCATTTCAAGGTGATTCAAGTAGTAAAACACTAGTGCTGCTGCTTCCTTCCAGAGCACTTTGTGCCATGTTTTCAGATTTCATCTCAATTGGTGAGGAGCAACAGGAGAAACGGGACCTTTTCCCCTCCATTTCTGATCTCCCACCCTATTAATCAAATAATTATGGAATTCATTTTCCCAGGGGATTTTTTGAGATGATGTTCTGGACATGGGGTGGTTGAGTCCCTGTCTTTGGATGACTTTAAAAGATGCATAGATGTAGTGTTGGGGGATCTGGTTTAGGGGTGACCTTGTAGAGTAGGGTTGATGTTGGACTTGATGATCCCAAGAGTCTTTTCCAGCCTGAATGATTCTGTGATTATTGCCATGTGGTAAGTTCACACAGATGTGATTAAGATCCTGTAATTCAGTGTGTTTATCATACTCCTGACCACAAGCAAGTCTTTCCTAAACTCTACCTGAATGCTCTGCCTGTATACACATGGATCTGTGTATCCATCTGCTCTGTTTAGGGCTTCATTAGTTTTAAAATAGTCTTAAATACGGGTTTCTGGCAGGGGGACTGGGCTGAATGATCTTTACATGTCCCTTCCAATCCCTCATGTTCTGTGATTTTTTTGTGTGATCCTGTGATTGCTTTTGTAATTCATGTTTGCCATCAGTGCAGAGACCCTGAAGTGGGTGTTGTGCTGGTCCACGCTCCTTGCTGTTTGGCAGTCATGATTAATCACTTCACTACGGGATTTGCCTGAAAGTACAGCAGTTAAAAGTCTTCTGAGGGATTTCAGTCCTTGCTCAGGAGTTTACCAACCTCAGCTCTGAGGTCAAGAAGTAGGTGTGGTTATACTCTTCAGCACATGGTGCTGCTCGCTGTGAGACTCGTGAAGATCTGGTCCTGGCTGACGCCATCTCGCTGCATCTAAAATGAATTTAAACTCAATCAATCCCCCAATTCAGACTGGTTGTCTGTATCTGATCTGCTTTCTTCTTTGCATGCATGCACATGCATGTAGAGTTGCTGTGAGCATGAGGGAGTGAGACAGATGGCATTAGCAGCAAGATTTTTCCACTGAATTCTACTTAATGTAGTGTTTGCACAGAGAAATAATCCCTCGCGTTGTCTGTTAGGTACTTCTTGAACAGGAGACCCAGTAAGAGCCAAGTCTTCTCCATTTCTTCCCCAAATATGTCCTGTGTTGCCCAAATGCATTCTGAGGAAATCACTCTCTTTGTAGTTTTTGCCTTAAAAGCTGAATTGCTTTTCCTTTTAACTACTTCCCCAGCAGTTTGCCATGGGCACTGTGGAGGTGGTGGTGCTGGTCTCCACTCGCAGCTAATTAGTGGCAGAACCAGAGGGAAGGGCTTCAAGCTCCAACAGGGTAGGGTTTGCGTTGGACATCAGGAAGACATTCTACCCAGAGAGGCACTGGAATGGGCTGCCCAGGGTGGTGGTTGAGTTCCCACCCCTGGATGAGTTTAAAAGATGCTTAGATGTAGTGTTGGGGGATCTGGTTTAGGGGTGACCTTGTAGCGTAGGGTTGCTGGTTGGATTAGATGATCCCAGGGGTCTTTTCCAACCTGAATGATTCTATGTGAAAAAGAAATCTGTTTGCACCTGGTCACACAACTTGCACAGAACAGTGGTTTAAGCTAACCAGAGGAGTTTGCCTGTAACTGGTAATTTCAAAGGGACTTTGTGTATTGAGGATGAACCCACTCTAATGTCAGCCCTTCCCCTTCCACATACGGTTGTGCAGACATGAAGGAGCGGCCGAGCGCTCGTGATCTGCATAATGTGGGGTGTCCTAAGAAGGCTGCTAACTCCTGCTAATGGCTGTATGGAGCTGCAGCTCTGGCGTGTGCCTTCATTGATTCAAGGCAGCCGAACCCCATCTTTGCTCCTACGTGTGGTGGAAGGGGCCAGCACCACTCGGACCCAGCCCAACCTGTTAAGAGAAGCATCAGCCCCGCGGAAACTCCTTTCCCAGAGGACTGGATCAGCTTGGCACATGTGGCTGATGGATGCGGGTCTAGAGATTAGCCAAGTGTTACTCTGAAGAATCACTCCTCCTGGCACATTTCCATGGTCTCTCCCAAAGGAAATGCAGTCAAACATTAAACCAGAGTTAATCCCTTCCTCAATTACCACTGTGCAGCTGAAGCTGTAGCAGGCAGCCAATAACAGCAGAGCAGTTGCCTTCCTTCAGTCCACGTGCGCTGTGTGGAAGCCTCAGCAGCTCTGAAGCATCTACCTACTTTAGAACTACTATTATCCATGACGTGAACATGTCAGTCATCTTCCCAACAGCAGGAGGAAGCCACACAGCTCACTTGGGGTGTCTGATAAAGCCTTTTAGGGGTAAAGGCTGATGGGGAACACTAAAGGGTGAAGTTCTGCTGGGGTACCTCACCTGGAATAGTCTGACTCATGGCAGTAATATCACTGCTGAGAACATGATCATAAGAGATGGACAACGAGTTTTAGTGTGACTAGATCTAGGGGATGGGACCAGATGCTCTTTCGAGGTCACTTCTGATCCCTGATGCTCTGTGGTTCTGAGATTAGAGTGATCTATCAGACTGCAAGGCCCTTGCTGTGGGATTTTCCTGGGGACCTGTGGTCTCTAGGATTTGGTTTGTTTTTTGTTTCCTTATCTCATGTGAATTGAAATAAAAACCTAGAATAAGCACTGTTTAATTTTAATGACTTAGTTAAACAAATGCACTTTATCACTTCATCAGGCCCATGGATTTCTTTCCTCCATCGTTGAGCTGCACAATACAAATATTGGGTTTGCAGATAAGGGATTCAATTAGCATTTCAAAGGGGTCACATTTACTCCCTCTCATGGCAAGTTCTCATTAGCTTATTTGGGGTGCTTGGGAGCCTCGATGACATTAGGTAGCCTAACAAAATGAAAGGAAATGTTTGCTTTTATACAGTACAAACAGCCTTCCTAAAAATCATTTGGGGAGAGCCTGAGAATTGCAGGAATAGGGTATTTGTAAAAACTAGCAGTACTACTTTGTGTAGGGGAGTCAGTGCACGCACTGAGACTTAGAATTTTAAGCTGTTAGGACAGCTTTTAAACTTGGATAAGTCTCTTTCCAGACTTTACCTTGTAGGCTTCTAATTAAGATGGGTATCTTACCTGCAGTGCGTTTCTTTCTCTGGAGATGTTTAAAACCCACCTAGATCTAGGTGATCCTGCTGTGTCAGGGGGATTGGGCTAGATGATCTTTTGAGGTCCCTTCCAGTCCCTAATGTTCTGAGATTCAGTTTCAAATATCTCATGTGTAGAGATGTCTGCACTTGAGTCTTGATTTACTGTGATTATTCCTGACCATAAGCTTAAAGGAATTAAAAACATGAAGGCAGGCTGAGAGAGTTGGGCTTGTTCAGCCTGAAGAGGAGAAGACTCCTTCCAATAACTGAAGGGGGCCTGTGAGAAGGTTGGGAAGAACTGTTCACAAGGGTATGTTATGACACGGTGAAGTGTTATGGTGTTAAGCTGGAAAAGAGTAATTTAGGCTGGACATTAGGAAAAAGTTATTTAATATGAGGGTGGTTGATCACTGAAACAGATTTCCTACAGTGGTGGTGGAGACCCCATGAGCAGGCAGGGTGAACACTAGAGACAAGGGTCACCTTGAGGTGCACAGAGACCCTTGTGTGAAGTGTTAGGTGATCTGGTTTGGGTGGAGACATCGTCCAGTAGATCCGGTTGCACAAAGCCCCATCCAGCCTGACCTCAGCCATTTCCAGTGATGACACAGCCACAGCCATTGCCCCTTGTCCTATCACTAGACAACACTGAGAAGAGCCTGGCTTTGCTGTAGTGGTGACCTGACTCACTAGCCTTAGTAACAGCACGGTTGCCCCGTTGAAACACAAAGCATTGGGGCTCATGGTTGACGCTGAGTTCAGATTAAATTCAGCTCCTGTGTAGCAGGTAGAGTTCCTCCAGACTACAAAGCAAATGTAGTCCCTTCCAACCCCTAACATCCTATGATCCTACTGGTTCTCGGCTGCTCTATAATAGGAGTTAATATCCCAAGTTTGCTTCAGAAGTTCTGCCTTAAAGACAGCAGCTGTGTTGCCGAGGCCATCTGGCTCTTTCTTGAATATAATTTGTATGCCTATAAATAAGCAGCCTGCATATGGGCTGCATTTCAGCCGTGTGCTCCTCAGACTATGGAAGTGGAGATAATTTATTTCTTCTAGCCTCACAGAAAAGCTTCTGCCACACGATCCCGTCCTCTTGTTAATATTCTTGCAAACTATCGCGGTGGAGAAGCCACTTGTGTGCCGGGGAGCCAGGAAGTTGGTTAGGCAGGGAAAACTCGCGCACCCCTGAGGCTGAAGCAATGGCTGACTTGTTGCAGGATCTTCCAGCTCTTGAAGCAGCAATTTAGAGTCTCAGAACAGATTCCAATCTCGAGTCTGCACGTGTGTGGCATTAAGGAGAGTGTTGGAGAAGGGATGGGAACGTCCTCAGTCAGAGAGGCTGCTCTGAAATCATTTCTGCACAGTGTGCAAAAACCAATGTGTGAACTCTTGCTCACCTTTGCGTCTGGGATGCTCTTGCAGATCAGCTGCACAGGTAGGACTCACATGCACAGGTGATTTCCTGAGGCAGCCCCATGTTTGGGTTTGCTCTGAGCTGAAGGTATCTCAGAAATGTATGCAGGAAATATTAAATGAGTCTCCTTCTCTGGAGACATCTTGAGTGCTGTGTCCAGTTTTGGGCAGCTCGATACAAGAGAGATGTGGAGGTGCTGGAGCAGGTGCAGAGGAGGGCAACCAAGCTGGTGAAGGGCCTGGAGAATAAATCTGGTGAGCAAAGACTGAAAGAGCTGGGGCTCTTTAGTTTGAGGAAGAGCAGGCTGAGAGGAGACCTCATCACGTGAAAGGGCATTGTGGAAAGGTTGGCGCTGGCTTTTCTCACAAGCAATTAGTGATGGAACAAGAGGATCTGGGTTCAGGTTACAACAGGGGAGGTTTGGACTTGACATGAGGAAGAATGTTTTCCCAGCAAGGGTGGCCAGGCACTGGCATGGGCTTTCCCAAGGAGGTGGTGGGATTGCCATCCCAGGATGTCTTTAAAGATGGTTTGGATGAGGTGTTGAGGGGTGATCTTGGACTCGATGATCCCAGGGGTCTATTCCAACCAGAGTGATTCTGTGAGTGTCATGTGGTTACTCCTGTGGCTTGTTTCCTGACATAAATGTGATGCCTGCACCCAGGGAACCAGTGGGACCTCAGATTAAACTGGGATGTTAAGCTGCTCAGACAGGGAATGGTAGAGGACGGATGTATTGTAATTTATGGTGGGGTTTTTTGGATGTTTTTTGAATCTGTCCCTCTGGTGACCTCTAGCACATTGGACTACTCTTCTGTGACTTACTGACCAAAGACCCTGCAGTGGAGGGGGGATTGGACTGGGTGATCTTTCGAAGCCCCTTCCAGCCCCTCGCATTCTGTGAAATGCATGGCAGAACCCAGAAGTGATCCCCTCACGATTAACATGAGATGCATCTGAACCAAACTTTGCCGAGATAGAATCCTGCTGATCAAACATACAGGAGCTTTTGAAACTCTACCTGTGACCTTAGTCACTTACTTCCAATAAAAACTCTGTGTTCTCAGGAAAAAGCAAATCACATGCAAATGATTACATTCACGTGAAGAGGAAGCCTTGTCAGACCTTCAGAGCTACTTTCAGGATGCTATTCAAGGAGAGGTCGATGAAGCACTTATTGTTGAGACACAGAGCCTCGTGAAGGCTGGTCCCCTCTGTGTGAGTGCACCACAACCTTCCTCTCCAGAGGTGGAGGCAGCCAAGGCTGCTGCTCCATCTAGTAAACAGCACTTTGCAAATACCCAGCGAAATTGAAAATAGCTGTTTCCTTGATACTGGCATCCCGATCAAAGCTAGAATTCCCATCTCGCTGCACTTTCTTCCCATGACTATAAACTGCCTGGAAATGTTTGTTTGATTAGACTCTGTGGTTTCATTTACTAAACATCTGTGCAACACTTGTGCCTCAAATCCTTTGAAACCTTCTCGCCTCCTCAGTTTTTTCTGTCCTAATTCTGTGGCCTTGCTTTTGTTGTGCTGGTGATTTTCCTTTTGGAGCTGATAGAAACGAGCTTTTTGGAGAACTTAACAAGATATGACCATGTTTTTGACTCTCTCTCATCCTCCAACTCTGTCACTGTGGCTACCAGCATGGTCCAGCTGGACTATCAGTACAGTGCCTTGTTGTACTGCAAACCATCTCTGAGACAATGGCTCCTGATGCTAACAGGGGTGCTGATTGTGTATCTTGGGAAACAAGGAGTGACTCTAACAAGGGCATCTATCATGAGCTGGAACATGGGAGGTGCCACATCAATATGAGGAGGAACTTCTTCCCAGTGAGGGTGACAGAGACCTGGAAGGGGCTGCCCAGGGGGATTGTGGAGTCTCCTTCTCTGCAGACATTTAAAACCTGCCTGGATGTGTTCCTGTGTGACTGGATCTACATGATCCTGCTGTGGTGGGAGGATTGGACTGGGTGATCTTTGGAGGTCCCTTCCAATCCCTAATGTTCTGTGATCCTGTGTGATAGGACATCAAACTGCACCCAAAAGGGATGGTCCTTTGGAAATATCAAATTGGTGAAGATAGCAACAGGGTTCAGGAGCAAATGCTGGTGTCAGAAGTAGGTTGTTCTTGTTGTTGGGGTGGAGTAAGAAACTACATGGCTACTAAGAAGATAATTTTCCTAGTTTGCTGTGGGTTTTAAAGCATGATCCTACTCCACCAGACTGCTGTGAGCTCACTGGGAGTGTTTGCTCTGCTTTTACAGATAGCACAGCTTTCACTGAAGCAGACGTGGAGGTTAAGAAAACAACCCTTTAAATAAAAATGAGCAGGGCAGTAGTTTAAACTTTCCTTGTTAAATATTGAATCCAAGACCAAGGCTTTGGCTTCAGTACGCTACTTCAGTAATGACTAATAAACTTTATTAAGAATAAAGTTTGAGTTACTGATGATACAGTCCTTGCCTGCTCTTGGACTGGTGCTTCTGCCCCAGAAGCCCAGCTGGGGGCAGATCCAGCAGTGGCCATCAGCAGTACTGCTCTGTGTCAGCTCTGCTGCCCACTCCCTCTGGCAGCCTGAGTTTGCGAGAGGCCGGTAACAGGCACTTCAGAGGAATGTGTCAGCTCTTCACAGCATCTGGGTGTCAGTCTTGATCTGTTAGAAGGTAGTGTGCAGCTTAAGAGTATGTGGTTTATGGGCTGCCCGGGGTGGTGGTTGAGTCGCCGTCCCTGGATGAGTGTAAAAGCCGCTTAGATGTGGTGTTGGGGGATCTGGTTTAGGGGTGACCTTGTAGAGTAGGGTTGATGGTTGGACTTGATGATCTCAAGGGTCTTCTCCAACATGAATGCGTCTGTGTAGTTTAAACTCTGAATCTGTACTATGAGTGCTACAGGTTGGACACTGTTTCTCAAAGTTTATATCTTTGTGTCTTGGCTCAAATACTCTGTCTCGTGGAGTTCCACGGTGTAGTTGCAGGTTGAGGAGAGAAACACAAGTTCTTTGTCGGCTTTGTCACTTTGAATGGAGCTAACTAGTCACTGGTTCCTCTGCCTGTGAAACTTGCACAAAAGGGATATTTGGTAAGAATTCCATGAAGTAGACAAACTAAATACACATTTCCTAGCAGGAGTAAGGTAATGCAAAGAGCTGCAGTGTGTGCTGCTGCGTGGATTGGACGATAGACGTGTTAAAAACCAGAGGGACGCATCGATTATCGGGTGGGAATCAATTACTGAACTTTCAGCTCCGAGACCTCTTGTTGGAAAGACTTCAAAGACCTTTTTTCCAGGTGTTGGTGAAGCAGATGTAACATCTGCAAGTAAAATATCCTCCCTCTCTGCATTTAGCTTCGTAAACATCTTGTCAGCGAAGTAAATTGTTTGACAATCAAATGCAGGATGTGCAGGAGACTTCAGCCAAAGTTTATTGTTGTTTATGCAATCTGCAAATCAAATGATTGCTGCCACAACACAGCAAGAAGCTTCAGGAAGAGTCACGGTTCTGAGCAGATGACGTGTGCTTGTGTGAGGAGCAGAGTTCCCTCGGGGACTTTCTTCAAAAGAATTTGATTTTCTGATATGAAACAATGGAATAAAAGGCAGCGACATCCTTCTTTCCCTCTTCTCCGAATTGAGCTCAGCTGTGTCGTCATGTAGTGAACACTTCTTGTTCTGGGAGCATTTCTGCGGCCGTAATGCAGAGGGTGTTTGAGAGAATGTCCGTGGGTTGGTTTAATTTGAGGGTATCTAGGAAAAAGGACCTCAAGAGAAAGGAGGTTGCTGGTCCTTTGCTTGTTCTAAAGCATGTGGCTGTCAGATCACACAGAATCACAGAGCATCAGGGAGTGGAAGGGACCTTGAAAGATCCTCCAGTCCAATTCCCCTGCCACAGCAGGATCCCCTAGATCAAGTCTCACAGCAACACGTCTGGGCGGGTTTTAAATGTTTCCAGAGGAGGAGACTCCACAACCCCCCTGGGCAGCCCCTTCCAGTGCTCTGTCACCCTCACTGTGAAGAAGGTCCTTCTCCCACAGATGTGGAACCTCCTCTGTTTCAGCTCATGCCCACTGCCCCTTGTCCTATCACTAGATGCCCCTGAGCAGAGCCTGGCTCCATCCTCCTGACACCCACCCTTCACAGATTTATCAACATTGATGAGGTCACCCCTCAGTCTCCCAGCTCAAGAGCTCCAGCTCCCTCAGCCTTTCCTCAGCAGGAGATGCTCTTTTCTTAAGACCCACTCAGGGCAATTTATTCCACAGCTTAGCTGTTCCTTCGACTAGAAGGGCTTTCCTACCTTCAAAGTTTTTCCCACCTTCCATTTACCACACTTCAGTTTAACTCTTCTCATATCATCTGCTATAAATCTTAAAGGCAGTATAAACATCCTCTTGAATTTTAAGCCTGTTTTTCAAAGAGCCTGTTAACTCCTTGCAACCTGATCTGAATTTCAAGTCCCTTATCCCTCTGCGGAGCAGCAACGAGTTTGAGATTGCAGTGAACTGTAGGAATAAACAGCCTCAAGCTGGGCTTCACCAGTTTGGAGTGGAACCTTGAGAATTGGCTACTCGAGCTCATCTTTACTGGAAAAGCAGCGTGGCTCCCATTTTCTGAGGGCTTTTTGAGTTGTGCAAACTGTTTCATAGCGGTTTAGCTCAGATCAAGTTGTGCAGCCTCTTTACGAGATGAGCGTGCACGGCACCGCTTCGCCGAGCGCGCGGCATATGGCACTCATTGCTTCTTCCCCGAGGAAAGCAAGTGATGGTGCAGTAAAAGGAAAAGCTCCTTTTGTCTCTGACATCACTTATTGTGGGCAAATCCCTGCTGGCTGTTCACTTAATTTCTTTCCTTAGTTCCCAGCTAATCTTTTTACTGGTGCAGGCAATTGCTCTCTCCAGGTATGCGAGCGCATAGAGATAACACTTGATGTTATTGTTTCAAAGATGGCCTCACGTCCAGCTGGGGGGACGATTTATATCGCACTCGGAGTTGTAGGCAAACTCAGGGTGCAGTTTGAAGAGCACAGTTGAAGCTGCAGTGGAGCCTTTTGAAGCAGATGTTGTGCATTTGGGCTCAGAAGTTCCACCCTAGGTATGTGGGGTTCAGGCAGGGGGTGTTTATATTGGCCATCTCCTGGAAGCGTTTTACGCACAGCCGTTGTTTAATTTAAGTCCACCAGGAATCTGCCCCTCTTCAGTTATTTATTGTTTTCTCCTCTACGCAGAGCTTTCTAGAGCCTTGGATTCTGGGCTGCGCTGGGCAGTTTCTCTGGCTGACTTCTCGTATCAGCTGATAATATTTCTTTGCTGATGGCTTCTGGAAACATCCCCTGAATTTGACAGGCTGCCACACGTGACAAGAGAGAAATGAAAACCACAGCCCCATGGCTCTGTGGGAGCCAGTACTCCTCTGGTGTGATTGTTTGGGGGGTTTTTGGAGGGGGGTATGTTGTGCTGAAATTGCTTTTAAATAACATTTTGAGTAAGATTCTTTGATCCAAACTTCTTTTTGCTGAGAATGTAGCTTATTTTCACAAATATTTCTTAATGTTGGTAAATATGTGAAGGGTGGGTGTCAGGAGGATGGTGCCAGGCTCTGCTCAGGGGCGTCTAGTGATAGGACAAGGGGCAGTGGGTGTCAGTTGGAACAGAGGAGGTTCCACATCAATAGGAGAAGGAGCTTCTTCACGGTATAAGGGTGGCAGAGCCCAGGAAGGGGCTGCCCAGGGGGACCGTGGAGTCTCCTCCTCTGGAAACATTTAAAACCCGCTCAGACGTGTTCCTGTGTGACTTGATCTAGGTGGTCCTGTTGTGGCAGGGGGATTGGACTGGATGATCTTTTGAGATCCCTTCCAACCCCTACTGCTCTGTGACCTGTATCCACATGCAGAAACTGAGAAGAGGCTGAATCTAGTCCGGGGAGGTGGTAGAGTCGCCGTCCCTGGAGCTGTTCAAGGCAGGATTAGATGTGGCACTTGGTGCCATGGTCTAGCCTTGAGCTCTGTGGTAACGGATTGGACTTGATGATCTATGAGGTCTCTTCCAACCTGGGTAATACTGTGATACTGTTGCTAGTGCAGTGGAGCAAGAGCATCCCAGCACCCCTGGGAAATCCAGTGGGAGCAATAGGAATGACAGCTCCACTGGGGCAATCCTCTTGTTCCTTCACTAGCCTCCCAGAGGTGATCCATCCTTCAGTGCTCTACTTAGGTTGTGTCTGATATCATGGAGAAGACCTCTTCAGCTGTGAGCGATCGTTTGCACTTGAGCAAAGGAAATAGTTGGTTTGTGCTTTATGGTAACAGCCAGCGACAGGGAATTCCAGCTGCAGTCTTGTCTCTCTCTCAAGCCAGTGGCACTGGAGCTGTCCCCTGTTCAGTCTGTTAGTGCCCAGCCTAGTGGCTCCTGAGCTCTGCCTGCAGCATCAGTCATTCTGTTAGAGCAGGTCAGACCTAGCACACCGAAGAAAAGCAGTGGTGAGAGTCAACAGGTTCAACCCTAAAGGATAAAATAAAATGAGAGGCAGAAGCAGACGTGAACTTCTACTGGGCGCTGGTGACAGCCAAGGAAAGCCCCCCTGCTTCAGGGGGAGGGTCTTATTTGTTCTAGCTGGACGTAAACTTGTGCGTGAAGCTGCACTTTGTAAAGCGAGATGCTGGAACAGCCTGCCCAAGGAGGTGGTTGAGTCGCCCTCCCTGGAGGCTTTCAAGAGAAGGGTAGTTGTTGCAAAGACAGTTTTCACTCGCAGCTTACTTTTAAGTTTGCCAGGTCATTAATTACTTGTGGAAGTAACACGGGTGAGGTTTTTGTCCCCCCTTAGTTTTCTTGTCAGCCTGTGGTCCTGTTCTTGTCCCTCACCTCTTTACACCTTGTTATCTGGGCTGGCTTGTCATACACTAGTAACTGAGTTTCTTTGCTTAAAGATCCAGGCGTCCTGTTGCTGGTATTTCCACAGCATCAGTTCCCCTCCTCCATCTCTCTCCAGCTGCACCACTGAACAGGCTTTGCAAACTTAACCACAAGGGAACCTCCTCCTTCCCTTTCTCCCCTTGTAATTACCATTTGTTGTCTGTAGCTGAAGCTCCAGTCTGACTTCAAACTGCATGCAGGAGCAGCAGCAACTGTGATGGGTGTCTCTTTGAAGCATGGGAGGCAAACACACCTGATGAAAGGACTCAAGCACCCTCTCTAAAGGTGTTTGTGGGTCGATTCTAACAATCGCTGCACTAGCCAACACTTCTTTAAAGCGTAGTTTGACTCTGTTGTGGAACTTCCCTTCCTCCAGAGATACCAGCTCATGCAAGTCAAAGGCATCCTTTATGAGCAGAGCGTTTCAGACCTCCTGTGTGTGCTCTTTGATTTCTGAGAGACTTCACGTGCAGCCTCTAAGGCACCACGCTCGTTCTCTGGCCAGTGCCTTCACATCAGACAACAGCACTCGCACGGCTGTTGTTTGCCAAGAGAAGCTACCGCTGGTGGTTTCTTTGGTTTCCTTCCACCATGATTTATAGAATTGAAGTTTCTTTTCATAAGTCTATGAAATGTGAGGATTTCAATCCCCTCCAATCCCTAATGAGTCAGAGTCTATCATTCTATGATTTCTGCTACACTCCTCCAATAGGGATTGTGTGACTTGGTCTAGGTGGC
Organism: Rhinopomastus cyanomelas; assembly: GCA_013400115.1. NCBI lineage: Eukaryota > Metazoa > Chordata > Aves > Bucerotiformes > Rhinopomastidae > Rhinopomastus > Rhinopomastus cyanomelas. Next base: position 1,211,905 of record VXBP01004446.1, read on the forward strand.
CCTGCTCTGGCAGGGGGGTTGAACTAGATCTTTTGAGATCCCTTCCAGTCCCCAATGTTCTGTGATCTTCCTTAAATAAATTTGTTAATCTGTGTTAAACAAACTGGCCTAAACATGTACAAACTACTACACCATGACTTAATCATAGCGCAGACACGTTAACGTGCAAAAACCTACAGGCTGCTCTAATAAACTCTGCTCTCTTCGCACGTGTAATACAGCCAGAGAGAAATGATCCTGCAGATAATTACATGAGGCTTTTATTTGATTATTTTTATTAGAGAGTCTCGGGGATGGGCTGGGATATGTGAGAAGAGAGTTTAATTTCTGGGTTTTTGACAGCCTTGAATAATAACGGGGAAGATAATTAGAGCAAGAACCTAAAGTCAATGGCAATATTGCCAGTGATTACAATGGGATCAGGATGTGGTCTGATTGCCTTTCACAGAGTCAAGATGTAATAATGCTGGCCAGCCTCGCGTGGCAGTCCCAAGTGTCACAATATTACAGTAAAAATAACGTGGGTCAAGTCATCACTAAGGAAACGTGTGGTAGCTGCCTAGTTACCACGGAGATTCCCCGACCAGAGCACGGATCACCTAGACCAAGTCGCGCAGTCCGTGAAGAAGTTTTAGTAACTGTCCGTTAAGAAGGTTTAGGTGCATCTTACACGGCCTGAGTAAGCTGGATCCCAAAGGTACCAGGGCGTGCTCTTCCCTCTGTGTTCTGATGTCATGCCTACACAAATCCCTCAGTAGGAAGGAAGCCAGTGTTTTTATTTCTGGAACTCCTCTTTAAAAGTCGATGTGTACGTTGCCCGCAGGAAGCAAGGATGAAGGATCTACGATTTCACCACAGGGATTTGATAATAAGCCTACAGAAACAAACAGTTTTAAAACATTAAAAAACCCCAAACAAACAACCATAATTTCCTCTCCCACTTGGTGTTTATTTAAGAGGGATAGAGCTTGATTTCGTCTTGTTTGGTTTCATGCTATTTTTCCCTTTCAAATGCAAATGGGGTGAATTTCTTGTACAATTGCAGTGGGACTTATTTAAATATTTACACAAAATTAAGGCATGGCAAATGGAGGAGGAATTGTCATCCAGACTTCAGGGGGTTTTGCCAACACTCGACGAAGTTCACGTCTGTGTTACTCCAGCTCCTCAGTATTTTGTCAGTCTGTAGCAGCAAAGAACTATCATCACAGACATTATTTCTGGCTTCCTCGGAAGGAAGAATCTAGTTTTACAAGGTTGGCTGCACTTTCCATGCTTCAGAAATCCTGTAAACTACAGCGTGTTACTGGTTTGGGGCTAGGTGGTCCTGCTCTGGTGGGGGGGTTGGACTGGATGGTCCCTCCCAATCCCTGACTTTCTGTGATTCTGTGGTACGAACAGGCCAAGTCTTGCTGGGTGCAGTGGGAAGCTGCACTGAGAGTGAGAGTCCCTCCTAGAGAGCGGCTTGGTGGGTCAGGAGGGAAAAGGTACAGAAGGACGAGCTGGTCTTGCTCCTCACGTCTTGCAGACACCTGTCTAAACTACCCAGCAGCACGTTTAGAACAGAAAGCATTCGTTTTCCTCCTTCTGTTACTGAAACCATGTAAATTATTGCTGGAGGAAGTTGTAGACACTGAAGCCATAAATGGGCTCAATAAGGGATTTGGGGGAAAAGCGATTCATGGAGCGAAGAGCTTTAGGATACAGCTCAAATTTTTGGTTGCCAAAGATGCAAAGAGTACTTTGAGATCGTGACACACTTGGTTCTTGTCAGCTCTACACAAGATCACGTGCTGCTTTCACAGCCTAGAAGCTGGGCAGCACATTTTGGTCCCTTTTTAGTCCCTCTGGATACATCTTTCCAGCAAATGTCTTCTTTTTCTTCCAGTGAGTAAATAGATCATGTTTGGGAAGGGGAAGTGTGCTTCACCATCCTTCCTCTGTCAGCCAGGCAGGTTAACTTGTCTGGCCTGGCTCCTTCACAGCTACTTCTTTATCCCCAGAGAATAAAAGACCAGCAAGCTAATAAAACCTCTCAGTGCAACAAGCTTCAAGACAGCATCAACTTCCCTTTCACCAAGAGATGGTAATAAATATTTGAAGCAAGGAAATCTTCAATGAAAATTTTTTCTCACACAAGTTGTAGAAGCGATGAGGTCTCCCCTCAGCCTCCTCTTCCTCAAACTCACCAGCACCAACTCTCCATCTCTCCTCATCAGATTGGTTCTCCAGACCCTTCCCCAGCTTCGTTGCCCTCCTCTGCACTGGCTTCAGCACCTTGATGTCTCCCTTGAGCTGAGGTGCCCAAAACTGGACCCCGTACTCAAGGTGCAGCCTCCCCAGTGCCGAGTGCAGGAGGACAATCACCTCCCTACTCCTGCTGAGAGTTTCTGGTCCAGGGTGACAAATACTTTCCTCTAAAGGAGATGTCCTCTTTTTTTTACACATATTTCAGGAAACTAGCAGCAAGCAGAGCAGTCAGATCCTCCAAGCATTCCAGCTGCCACAAGGTGCTGGCTAGGTAGCTGTGTGCATCATCTCATGGTGAACGTTGGGTGAGCGTAGAGAGCTAATAGCGAAGACCCTGACAGTCTGGATCTATAAACCAAACGTTCCTCATGTGCAAAATGGAACCGTTCTTCTCTTGTGAGATTGCATAATTCCAAGATTACCACCCATCTGTGTAGATCTTTTTCCTCCCTTTTCACTTACATTAATAGCTTTATTTTGCAACTTAATGTTTTTGCACCAGCAGGTGAAAGCATTCGTAAATCTGTCACAAGCAGTTGCCAATGAATATTCATATCTGAACTGTTTGATTGCAGTACTTTGACATTTTTATTTTACTCTAGCAGGAGAGCAAACCTAGACGTGCTTCTTATTTCCTAATTTATTCTAATTGGTACCTCAGCATTGTGCTGCTGAGTAACTTCATGTAATTGGTTGACATCAAACTACCAATTTAGGATATAAGCATAGAGGAAGCAGTGTAAAAAGAAAATAAAACGCCTGACTACATGACAGAGGGGAGACACAAACTTGTGCTTTCTTTTTATGTCTACAATTGACAGATAAGTGGGGCCTTTTAAGGGCAAAACCTCCCACTGCTCAGTCACAGCACCAACCCAGTTATTGGGCTGTTCACTTGCAGCACACAGGAGGGAAGAAGAGAGGCAGTAAAATGTTTGTATTCAGTTTGTCTGAACTGTGGTATCGGTGTCGTCTTATTCTCTACTGGCTTTGCTGTTTACTCATCAGAAGTAAAGTGAGACTTAGAGTGGCTAGGAGTGGAACATCTCGCTGAGGAAAGGCTGAAGGAGCTGGGTCTCTAGCTTGGAAAGAAAGGAGACTTGGGGGACCTCATTAATGTTGATAAATATCTGAAGGGTGGGTGTCAGGATGATGGAACTGGGCTCTGCTCAGTGTCACCTAATGGTAGGACAAGGGGCAATGGGTGTCAGCTGGGACACAGGAGGTTCCACATCAATATGAGAAGGACCTTCTTCCCAGTGAGGGTGACAGAGCACTGGAAGGGGGGCTACCCAGGAGAGTTGTGGAGTCTCCTTCTCTGGAGATGTTTAAAACCCACCTGGACATGTTCCTGTGTGATTTGATGTAGGTCATCCTGCTGCACTGAGGGCATAGAGACCATCTAGTCCAGTCCCCCTGTCACAGCAGGATCCCCTAGACCAAGCTGCACAGGAACACATCCAGGTGGGTTTTAAATGTGTCCAGAGAAGGAGGGTCCACACTATACCTTGATTATTGATCAAAACAAGGTATGGATTAAAGATGTTATTGTGTTCTGATGAGCAATGTAAACAGGTCCACTGCCTTAAAAAAAGTAAGAAACCCAAAATCAGTTGGAGTAAAACCCAGCTCAAGGCTGGTTATAATCCTAGACTAACTTCTTAGCCCAATCCATGGCTCTTGAACCTTACCAGTGCTAGTAAAGGATGTGTTGTCTTAGTAACAATGATTGAGTCAACACTACCCACGTAGTAGAATTTCAGTTGCGTCACCTCTTTCTCGTCTGTGTGATCCGCGAAACACGGAGTAACCTCTGAGCAGATCCGCTCTGTCAGGCTTTGCCCAGCAAATGGCCCTGGAATAGCATCTGCTCGATCTCTCGGTACCCAAAACCCGCCCGGCGGCTTCGTGTTTCACTTCGTTGCGTTGGATCAAAGCGAGGGAAGCCCCGGGCTTTCAAAGCACACCCAGGCTCCGAGCGCCGGGAAGTGCTCTTTTGACTTCAGTGGCCCAGAACGAGCGGCGCGGATTTAGCGTGAACCCCACTGAACCCCACGCGGATGTAGCGTGAACCCCACTGTCACCCGACGCGCTCTCCTCTCTCTAGCAGAGCTTTTCAAAGCTGTGTGGGGGTGAACGTGTCGCAGGCGCTTCGCTGCGGGCATTTAACAGGCTTCACACAAATATCAGTTCATTCCCACAGATCTGATTTTACCTGCCTCCTGGTTTTCTGCACGGCTGCTTCCTGGTGAACAAACAGGCTTCAGCGGGTGGAAGGTGTCGTCACAATGCGCGTGTGTGAGATTTGGTTGTGATTTTCAATCCGGAGTAAGTCCAGTTCGAGTAGTCACAGGCAGTGAAAGTAGTAGTAGTTGTAGCGTCCAGGTATATGTTTAGAAATCGTGCTTGGGGCAACTTTGGCAGCTCTAGCAACAGTCGTATTAGAATCTGAACGAAAGGATTCTAAAGGATATTGGATTATATAATCCAATATAATTTTTGTTCTGAATGAGACTCCTTAGGAAGCCTAAAAGCAGAATGTGAGAGCCCAGAATGCAGAAGAGTGGCTTTCCTCTTTTCTAACTTTGTAAGAAGTTTGTTCAGTTAGTAGGTGACTTTTCAGCGGTCGGCAGTGACGGTGGTTTTTCAAACTGCATCTAGTGGAAACACTGAGCCGACATTATTTGGTTTAGATTTTAGGGTAAATTAATCAGATCACAGAGTTACTGTGGTTGGAAAAGACTCCCGGGATCACAGAGTCCAACCATCTACCCTACCTTAGAACTCCACACCTAAGCACACATCCCTCAACACCTCATCCAAACGGTCTTTAAATACACCCGTGGATGGTGACTCAACCACATCCCTGGGAAAGACACGTTCCTTTGTGGGTCCTTCAACAAACTGAACAGATAATGAGAATGTAATCTCCAGAAGACAACTCTGGTTTGTCAGAGAGATGACCTGGGTGATCCAACATGTTTCTCATTCTGAGACAATTATGTCTGCTGCTCATCATCTTCGAGTAAATTCAGCCGACCTCTGGCAGTTAGTGTGTCCTGCGTTACTGTTTGGCTTCTAAAGCTCCGTAGTATCCAAAACTGACTAATAGCTCTTAGGATAATAAATACCCAATAGATTTTTTTCACCAGAGAGGTCAAGGAAATATTAACACAGTGCTGGAGACAGCACTAGGCTTTCACTCAAACACCTTTGAAATAACTGCAGATGGGTTTTTTAGCAAAAAAGGCGTCTTTGAGACAGCTCTGGTGAGGCTTGTGCTCCACTTGCTTTATGGGTTTGACCTATAGCTATTCAACAGGTGTTTGGGGTACACACGCAACACAGCCCCCACACAGGCGCGCTCTGGAAAATGAGTCGTGTGTGAGAAAAGTGGGGAAATGTAACCCATGTAATTAGATTGAATTAAATAGCTGCCTGAAGAGGATAATTTCCAGAAAGTGAGTCGCAGCACCTGCACATCTGAACAACCACTCTTCATCCCGTGAATTGCTCAAGAGTCTGATCTGGTTTAGTCATTTAGCAAATGAGTTAATCACTCAGCCATTCCTACTGGTTTTACAAGAGAGGATGACTTAAATGACCTCAGCTATGTAGCTGGAGCAACATCTCATTAGCAGCTTGGTACCTTGTGAGCAGTGTTCCCTCTGCTTCCTTTGAACCCTTCGCTCTGAATACCCCAGGAACGAAGTACTGCTGCTGAACTGCTACAGAATGTATGTTGTAATGAAATCATTTGTAGATAAACCAGTCTGTGCCTCACTATCACACACTTAATTTCGGGTGACTCGCCGTGAAGCGCGGCCGTGTAACGTGCAGACACCAGGTAGTGTCTAAGCCAGCCAGGAAACTGAGCTAAGATCTGCCCTCGTGTCTCGCTAGTTTCATAGGATCATAGGATTTAGGGGTTGGAAGGGACCTAAGAGATCATGTGTGCTCAGCTCTGTTCCTCTTGAGCTTTTATGTGTCAGGTTCATTGTGTCACAGAGTCATCAGAAAAGGGGCCTCAAGAGATCATCAAGCCCAACCGCCCTCCACCAGAGCTGGGCTGCCTAGAGCACAGGGCTGCACTCCGGTGGGTTTTGAATATCTCTGGAGAAGGAGACTCCACAACCTCTCTGGGCAGCCAGATCCAGGGCTCTGTGACTCACAAGATAAAGAAGTTTTTCCTTATTTCTAAATGAAACTTCTAGTGTTCCAGCTTGTGCCCTTTGCTCCGTGTCCTGTCGCAGGGCACAACTGAAAAGAGTCTGGCACTATCCTCCCTGCAGCCACCTTTCAGATATGTATAGGTGTGGCTCAGGTGTCCAGTCATTCTTCTCAAGGCTAAACTGAAATAATGCTGACTTGCTTTGTGATCACATCCAGGACACCTTCCCTGACACCTCTGTCTTCCAGTACTTTCATCTGATGGCACTGTGGTACAGCAGCCCGTCCCCACTGAGGTAACTCTACACCAAAGGTGCCTTTGAAGGTCAAAGCAGCAAGCGCACACGCTCACACACAAAGATAGGGTTGGATTTCAAGAAAACGAGTGTGAAAGTTAATATCTCTGAATTTATCACACTCCAGCCTCATAGTAAATGGAAGCAGATGTGTTGTCACAGTCCCATCTAAAGATCAGGAAGTTTGGCAGAGACTTTGGTCGCTTTTGTTCAGTCTCTCAATTAGACTGTCTCTAACAGGTGAAGTCTAGGGACCTGCAAAACGTGTTGGAGCAGAGAATTATACTGTAAATTATAGCACAAACTGTGAAATCATGTGAACTCCACGGCCCTACAGTTGTGCAGGACCTGAAGCAAGTCCTCTCAGCACCAGACTGGGACTGGCAACCACTAAGGCTGCCTCTCCCGGGCTTGGCTCACAATATCTAATGTTCTGACCTACACTAAGAACACTTTAACTCATATCCAGTACATAATTAAGATTATAATATTATAATGAGTATTAATGATTATAATATATATTATATAGTAGTTTAGAGTTTGTGACAGGTGGGGTATTCCACAAGGAACTTCTTCCTGGTGAGGGGACAGAGCCCTGGAAGGGGCTGCCCAGGGCAGCCTGAAGCCTCCTTCTCTAAAACCCACCTGGATGTGTTCCTGTCCAACTGGATCCAGGTGATCCTGTTAACTAAGACTAGTTAATATCCATTAGTGATGGGTCACTTAGCAAATGTTAAATCTCTGCTGAGAGGAAGCTCGCGCCTCCCAGATCAATAAAATATATCTTTATAAATATTTCACTTTTCTAAAATACCTGCTTCAGGGTGCAAAACGTTTAGATTGAAACCCAAAGGACGTGGCTGGGCTTCAAGAAAGAGTTAAGTGGTTTTGCTTTTCTAAACGTTCCTGTGTTTTCCAGAGCTGGAAGATGAAATGTGTGCTCATGTTTGCTTAGTAATTTGGGTGCATTCTCTAGAGGGCTGTGATAGTGGCTTCTTGGGAAACGCACAGGTTATCCAAACAGAAATCCATGCTCTACAGTTACTTGGCTTGCCAGCACCAGCTTCTAGGGCTCTATAAACTTGAGTTTCTCAACATCTAACCCCAGATCCTTCCACTAGGAATGCCTACTCTATTCTTTCCAGTTTAAAATGTGTGGTTTATAAACTCTACAGATTGCACGTTCTTGGCAGCGGCAGGATCCAGTGATTGATATTAAGTCGTTAAATGTTTGGTCATTCAGATAGTTTTTAAAATTTGGAGGTTTTGTGTTTGTTGCAGTTGGATTTGAAGTAGGACAGCAAAGCGAAGCCACGTTCAAGCACTGAGGCAGGTGTCTGTATATTCCTTGTGGAGAGTCAGAGACATTTTCTTTACTGCTCCTTCTGTTGCTCTGTGAATAATGAAAAAAGCTTAGAGCCGGGACAAGACTGAGTCTCCTTCTCTGAAGACATTGAGGACCCTCCTGGATGTGTTCCTGTGTGACCTGGGCTAGGTGGTCCTGCTCTGGCAGGGGGATTGCACTGGATGATCTGCCGAGGTCCCTTCCCATCCCCACTGTTCTGTGATTCTGTGAAGCATCCTACCTGTGTTCTGCAGTTTGGTGAGGTCAGCGTGTTAGAACAGCCTTCTGTGAGTAAGGTAGGGTAGGTGGTTGGACCTGATGATGCCAGGGGGCTTTTCCAACCAGAGGGAGTCTGTGAAATACAGGAATTGGAGACTGTAGCAGCAGAGCAGAGTGTTCCAGCAGGCACCAACCTCCTTCCTGATCTCCTATAAAGCCTAACAAGTACTTGAGCCTTCTTCTAAGCGATAGATCTCAGATCACGCGTGTTTCTGTGGGCTCTGGACTATAAAACTGCTCTTGAGCAGTCTCTCCTGTGTCTGAATCTTGGACACGTTTCCTATGCACTGAATTTCCTCTTACATCAACGTGGCATTTCCATCGGGAAGCTTCAAAGTCAGGGGCCCACAACAACACAGTTCAAGCCCAGTTTTTAAACCGGTTGTAGAATCACAGAACATGAGGGATTGGAAGGGACCTCAGAAGATCATCCAGTCCAATGCCCCTGCCAGAGCAGGATCATCTAGACCAAGTCACACGCACCCAAGGAACATATCCAGATGGGTTTTACACATCTCCAGAGACTCCTTAGGCTACTAAGTCTTTGAAAGCAGATCAAAATACTCGTTCCAGCCATTTTAAGGGACAGTAAAGGAAGCCTCTGTGATAACTTCCCTGGTTCCTCTAGGAACCTGGGCTGTTTGGAGGAATTGGGAGGATCCCTTTTGACAGGTGCATACGTATGCATTTATTTAATTATTTAAGCAGTGCAGCCTTTCCAGCCACCGGAGAGTTTTCCCATATTAATTGCCTCTGTGCTTAGATGCCTCCAATTATTAACCTGCAGGTGTCTCTAATCACGGACTATTCCCCCAGGGTTTAGGCTGAGGGCCATTAGCTCTGGTGGTTAAATACAACGCGCATGATGTGGGTTTTGTTGACTGTTTTACCCCTCGGCAGGTCCTCAGAGGCTCCAGAAAATGGTCGTAACCAATCACTTCATTAGCTGCCCTCCCTCGGACCACGTTTTCCTCTTGCCCTTCTCTTGGAGGGGAACATTAAAGACAGAGGGTCAGTTAAACCAAAGAAGAGTTTTCCAAACGTTGTTCCACAGGACTGAGTTTGGAACAGAGTCTGGCCATCCAGCACTTCTGCTTTCCAGAGCCATAACAGTCATGTTTGTGCCAAAACTGAGGAGTTGGGGTATCTGAAAACATGAGGTCGCTGGGGTATTAGGAAACACAAGGGAGCAGCGGACTCTGCCTTGGCTCGTGTGGGGTTGCCGTGGCTTGCTGAGCAGTGAGATTGTGTCTAATTATGTTGGTACTAGACTGAATCCCTTTTAATTGATTAATTAGAATTCACGTGTAGATTAACAGCTTTTAAAGGTCAAAACCTTTCAAGCTGCACCGAGCACTTGTTTATCTCTGCCTGTGCTGTGTAAACCTGGTCTTCTGTTGCGGTCTGAGCACGACACCGTAATTACGGGTTTGGAGGAGGATGGAAATCGATTAGCTGGGCAGAGACAAAGGAGCTGGGTTTGGTTATCGGTCCGTCCTCCCTGTTGACAAGCAGGAGCATTGGCTGTAGGTGCCAAGGGCCCAGGGTGTTTCTAGAAGAGAGTATTGTTAAGTAAAGTGTGCTGGTGCCTATGAAGCTGGCACACACTGCAGTCGGATGAATGTTCTTCCTTTAATTTCTAAACAGCCTCGGATGCAGATCTCATTTCTCTTTAAACAAGAGACATGTTGATGTGACATTAGCTGAACAATATCTATCCTAACACCCCGCTCTGCTCTCCTCTTCCTCTGACTCAGATGCCAACACAGAGTCCTATTTTTGTTGATGCCACCCCGAGGGCCTCACGGCCGTTGAGTAAAGCATTTTATTTTCACCTGCTGGAAATATTCCCAATGTTTTCTGTGCTCTACAAGCAGCATGTGATTGCTATCACGTTTCTAAATGTGCTTGGAGTGACAGACAAAAATGACAAATACCAAAGTTTTCATTTGCTGGAGAAAGGAAAAGACATTCTTCACAACATGAAATTCACCCTCAGTTCCAAATGAATGGCCACTGGCTCTTTCCACTCCTGAGGCAGGATACAGGGACAGGGAGTTTTTGTCATTGGCTAGCTGACGTGCCTCATGCCAGAATTAGCATTCTGCCTTCCGAGTGGTTGGTTTTGTGACCTTTGATAGTCTCCTGAAGTAGAGAAAACTTAAAGCTGAAGCGTGTTACTGTCTTCAAACCACGTGAAAATCATCTTTGGGGCCCCATGCTTGTTTGCCAGCAGAAACTGAAGAGTGTCCATGCTTTCTGTCTTGCTTGGGAGAAGAATCAAGAGTAACTGGATTTTGGGTGTGCAATTAGGAGTAAAACACAGCGTCTCGGAGGAAACAGAGGCCAAGCTGGCAGTGCAGTTGTTGCTTCCTGAAGACCCAACGTTTACAAGCGTTCCAGACCCGTTCCTGTCGCCCAGTGTGAAAGACTGCTCTGCTTTCTGAGGGGACTGAATGAAAGCCCATCTACTTGCAAATATTATTAGTGGTCAGGTGCTGGGATGGGCTGCCCAGGGTGGGGGTCCAGTCCCCATCCCTGGATGAGTTTAAAAGTCGCTTGGACGTAGTGTTGGGGGATCTGCTTTAGGGGTGAACTTGTAGAGTAGGGTTGATGGTTGGACTCGTTGATCCCAGGGGTCTCTTCCAAACTGGACGTGATTACAAATCTCGGCACTGTACAAAGAACACCCTGAGGGAGAGACATCGCCGTCGTCTCTGATGGTGGTGCTGATTGCACAGCAAGTAGGTTTAATTTTCATTCATCTGACTGTTGTAACAATGAAATCAATTTAGAAGTCACAACTGTCAGCAGCTTGGCAGAACAACAGTAAACATCTAGGCAAGACTGGCAAGGGAGCTTTGAGATATTAGGAAAACGTGCATTTAAACAACATCAGTCTTTCCAAGCTCTTCTTTAACACTTCCTTTATTAGCTCTTCCCCTTCTAGGCTCCTTGGGATTTAATTTGGCTCTGGCTGAAAGACTTATGTGTGGAAGGCATTTAAAGATGGATGGATAGCTGTTAATTTAAAGATGCTATTTTCTCACAGATCTGGGTGCTAAAGTGTAAGAAAATGAACAAAGGGTGTAGTCAGGAAATGCCAGTCAGGCAACAACATGATAAGTTGAGGAGAAAGAGACCCGATGCTTCTAACGGACTCCAGTCTTTACCAGGCAACGCACTGGATGAGTCAATTTCTGCTGCGCTGCACAGAGCTGGTTGCCTAAATTCTGTTACACAATTGGGTGTCTTTATGGCATTAATGGTGATTTTTTAAAAAATCGTGAGTAATGTAAGTATTGCATTTACTAGGCTGTAAATTGTTTAATATACAAACATTAGTGTGAATTGGAAAATTAATTGGAAGAACAAGTCGCTCTAATTATGATAAATAAAGCTTATCTTTATTGCTAGCATGCTTCACTAAGCAATCTGTCTAAATGAGAGGAAATTACACACCATCACCTTTCCATGACTTAGAGTCTCGTTCTAAGAATCAGGTAGCTACAGTGAAACCAGAAAAAAATATCTGCTTGCTCAGTATCAGGCTTGAAGGACAATTATACAGGGTGAACCTGCCTAGCCACCTGTTCTGCACACGTGGAAGCCATGAAATTGGTGTAGGTGGTCCTGCTGTGGCAGGGGGATTGGACTAGATGATCTGTCAAGGTCCCTTCCAATCCCGAACGTTCTGAGATACCAGAACAGTTCCATTAGTTGGGATGCACTTGAGTTTTCCAGATGATGTCAGTAGTTTATAAATCGTGGTCTGGCTGTGTCCCCTAGAAAAACAGCTTGATCTCATCTTTCTGGGAAAGACTGGGCTCCCAGTTTCATTCAGTGCTATGACTCAGAGGATTTTGAGGTCCCTTCCAATCCCTAATGCTCTGTGATGCTGTTATTTTCTGGGTTCACGATAGCATCTTTGCTTTCTTCTTGTTACTCCAGAACAGCAAATGAACTGTCTGGGACCCACGGTGCTTAAACTGAGAAGGTGCCACTGTGTAAAGGATCTCTGGACCTGAGTGAATTGCTTTCACTTGCTGGATTCTTTCTGACCTCTGCTCATTTCCACTAAAAACACACAAGGGAAAACATCTCTCTTTACACAGGCATTTGCTGTAATTTAGAATCATAGCATCATTCAGGTTGGAAAAGACCCCAGGGATCAACAAATCCAATCAGTAATCCAACTCTGCAAGTTCACCCCTAAACCAGATCTCCCAACACCACATCTAAGCGACTCTTAAACTCATCCAGGGATGGGGACTCAACCACCACCCTGGGCAGCCCAGTCCAGTGTTTGGTTGCTCTTTCCATGAAGAATTTTTTCCTGATGTCCAATCTAACCCTCCCCTGTTGGATCTTGGAGCCCTCTCCTCTGTTCTGTCACTAGTTACCTGTGAGCAGAGCCCAGCACCAACATCTCTGCAGTGTCTTTTCAGGTAGTTGTAGAGAGTGATGAGGTCTCCCTTCAGCTTCCTCTTCCTCAGACTAACCAGCCCCAACTCTCTTCATCTCTCCAGACCCTTCCCCAGCTTCTTTGCCCTCCTCTGCACTCGCTCCTGCACCTCGATGCCTCCCTTGTGCTGAGGTGCCCAAAACTGGACCAAGTGCTCAAGGTGCAGCTACTACTTAATTTTTCTTGCTACTTAGAGTTTGCATACAGGACGCTTACTATATTTAAACCTTGTCTGCTGCCTTATTTTGGGGAGAGGAGGACTGTTTAGGTTTCTTTAAGTATGTGGACAGTTAAAGGAAAAGCAGAAGGCTGTTTATCATTTACATACAAAAACTGATAACCCCCTGATGCATTTCTTTGAATTCATGTGGTGGCTAGTGTGTTTCACTGAACTGGCTCTTGCAATGGGATCCCAGTAAAACCAGGAACCTGTTTTGTTTGCCATCACCCCCTATGCATGAGGGTTGTGCTTCTGTTAATGAAATAAAAACCAAAGGCCAAATTCCCACCTGCACTAACAAGAAATCAGCCTCTTGCTGTGCTTTCCCACTGGTGAGCTAATTCTTTAAAGCAGAGGTGGAATCTGAGGTCCTCATGAAATCTGTGTCGGTTAAAAGTCTTGCATGTGCCAAGTGGAAGGTGCTAGCCCTAGAGCCCTGGCAAAGCTCCAGGCTAAATATTTGTGCTCTGTGTACCTCAGATCTCTCGTCTAATTCTATTTAAATATTATTCCTTTCCCTAATGGCACCCATCTAGGGCACTTGCTGTGTTTCACTGGTGCTCTCGCGCGTCGTGATGGTGGTCTGACCTTTGGCCAACAAAGAGAGTTCATGCATTTGGAGGTGATGTGTCTCCTTTAGCAAGCTCTTTGCATCCAGTTCTGCACAGGAACATGTTGGTGGTTGCTTCACGTGTTAGTGGTTCTTCTCTACGCTGGCCATTATACACAAAGTTTTGTCCCTGAAATGTGATTCGAGCCCCACTGTGCTTTAAGTAGCCAAAGTTTCTTCGGGAGGGTGTTAATGCATGCAGTTTGTGGACAGGTGCCAGGAACTGTGGAAACTCTAGAGCAGCCTTTTGCCTTCACGTGCTGTTTCCGCTGCCTAGAAGAACACAGCTCATAGCAAATCCAAAAAGGGCAACTGGGATAATTGGGTTCCTGCTGCTACACACGTTTATCAGTGTGCTACTGCCAGATGTAGGACATATGCTGCTAATGGTCTTCCTAGCCCCAAAAGGAAGAAGAAAACCACCCAAACCAAACCCCCTCTGCCTTACCCACCTCCTCGCAGACATATTAGTGTAGCTCTGGGACTGGAGCCAGGAAGGGCTTTTTAGCTTTGATACCCAGACCTCTGAGATGAATGCTTTTATTTGACTGACTGGTTGCAGATGAGGGATTGTTTTAATTTTCAACATTGAATCAAAAGTTATGGCCTTGCATGAGAAACTTAGAGACCGTGGGTGGTGTTAAGATGCCTACAGAAAAGTTTACGGGGCTCATGCTTTGTATGTGTCTAGTGGAGACCGCATTATGGATCACATTTCTCTACTAGATATCTTTTATACTGGCAAAATGTTTGATAAAATAATATTTGATAAATAATATCAGAGTATCATAGTACATTAGGGATTGGAAGAGACCTTGAAAGATCATCTAGTCCAGAGCAGGGCCACCTAGAGCAAGCTGCCCAGGAACATGGCCAGGTGGGTTTCTCCATTGTTATCACAGTATTACCAAGCTTGGAAGAGACCTCATAGATCATCAAGTCCAACCTGTTACCACAGAGCTCAAGGCTAGACCATGGCACCAAGTGCCATGTCCAATTGTGCCTTGAACAGGGATGGCGACTCCACCACCTCCCTGGGCAGGATTGATTGATCCCAATGTCAAATTGGGGTTTTTTTAAATGCAAGCTTTGCATCCAAAGCATCACTCTGGGGCAGTGGGGTAATCACAGAACAGCAGGGACTGGAAGAGACCTTAAAAGATGACCTAGTCCAGTCCCCTTGCCAGAGCAGGACCACCTAGACCAAGTGGCAATGTGACCTCATTTTTTGTCTCGCTACGATTTCCCTCTAGATCCCACTCTGGACAGGCAGTTTGATGCCGGTGCACAGAGACATGATGTTTATCATGCAAACTGTAGAGTGATGATTTGAAGGTGCCAAGGCTGCTCAAATGGCACATCCTGCAGGGATACACTTTCTCTTTCAAAATGACTGCGATTTGCATTTGTTACGGAGCCACTCAAATATGGGTCTGATTCACATACACGGATCAAGAGCCAAAAAGGTTTCCTTTGAAGGCCAAATTGCACTTAGTTGTCTTCTTTAGATGCAGCACAGTGTCTGTACAGTAGATGCCTGTTCCCTTTACATGCAGGGGCCTCTAACACTTTGTTTAAAGCAATGTGAAGAATTCGTTGCCTAAGTAAAGAATCACTTGTGCCTTCACCTCTCTCAGGTGTGTGTCACCTGAGGGAAGAGAAACGTTTATGAAACATAACTGAGGTAAAGGAATTCCATAAACCCAAAGTGCAAAGTGTCCTTGTGGCCAGGAAGGCCAGTGGCATCCTGGGGTGGATCAGAAGGGGGGGTGGTCAGCAGATCAAGAGCGGTTCCCCTCCCCGTTTACTCTGTCCTGGTGAGACCACATCTGGAATCTTGTGTCCAGTTCTGGGCCACTCAGTCCCAGAAGGACACGAGACTGCTGGGGGAGTCCAGAGCAGAGCCAGATAGATGATGGAGTGGAGCATCTCCCTGACGAGGAAAGGCTGAGGAAGCTGGGTCTCTTGAGCTTGGGAAAGAGGAGACTGAGGGGTGACCTCATGAATGTCGATAAATATGTGAAGGGTGGGTGTCAGGAGCTTTATTTCCCTCGCCACACGCAGACGACCGGGCTGAGAACATCCCATTATTCCATCTTTGTCACACACCGTTCCGTTCACACCGGCAGGCAGAGAAGCAATTTTATTTCTCACACTGCCATCCCATACAGTCAATTTCTAATGAGATCCGGGCGTGCTTGCTTCCAAAGACACATTATCGTCTTCCCTTATTGCCACAACTCAGCATAATGCGTAAAATAATAACTGAATAATAACAATAACCAACGTGTAATCATCCAGCTCATCCTGTCTCGTTACCAAGTCTGACAAACGCGTCCCAGTAATAGGAGGACCTAACCTCTGGCTGTTCCAGCACAGAGAGAGAACTTCTTCGTAGATTTTGTTACCGTTATTGTTTTAACCTTCCCAATCTGTAATGCGACGTTCATGCTCGGGGTTTGGTTGGATATCACGGGTGCTCTGAGATGCAGGATGGCTGGAACAACAGGCAAAGACATTTCTCCTGACGCCGAGCGTGTCTGTGCTGGGTGTGCCTGTGTGTGTAGAAAATCCCCCACGTAATGGGCTGCAGAACAGCCTTGGTGTTGAAGAGCTTTGAGATCAGTGAACCTTGCAAACAGGATGATAGCTGAAGGATAGCTTCAGAGTTCACACACACAGAAAATCTATAGGATCCTATGCAAATAGCTGGAGGCCAGAGGAATTAGACAGAGAGAAATTGTGTCTGCTCCGGGAACAGACAAATCAGACCGTGGTGTTGACCCATGAAGCCACCTACGATAGCACCGAGACAGAAGCCAGGGGACGTTAGTTCAATCCTCAATTAGGTCATCCAATCCAAACATGTTTAGGAATCTATCTAAGCAGACAAGATGCAGGATGTCTCAACTCCTGCCCTTTCCTTATCCCATGACTGTGTCTCAGTCAGCTGCACTGCAGACGAAGAGGAGACCAACTGCCACCCCAGCAGCTTGCAGCTGCACAGAAAGCGTTCCTGTTGATGCTGTGCTTCGGGAGCCTTTCCTGAGACACAAGTATTTACGGTTCAATGAGTAGCAACAGTTATCCAAACAGCATTGTGCACGTCATTCCTTCCCCCACGGCTTCACTTTGCAGGGGTTTACAGGGCGAGCCTGGATTTTTAAAATGTGTAAAATAATTTAGGGAAGTGCTTCTAAAACTAGGCAGAAGGACTTCAACAAACCAAAACCTGAAGAGAGATAATGAATAGCTCTGAAGGACGTTTCAAGGTGATTCAGTGGGTTTTCAGAGAGTCACAGAACATGAGGGATGGGAAGGGGTCTCGAAAGATCATCCAGTCCAGTCCCCCTGCCAGAACCTTGTGACACTCAAAACATTTCCAGATAAACAACCATGTTTATACGGTTCAGAAATGCTTCTTTGAACCTTAATTGAATTTTGTCTAATGAAAAATACACTATTTGAGCAAGGAATTTTTCTGTAGGTCCAGGTTATTAGCAAAGCAAATCACTTTGTAAATGCAAAACGTCCAGGGCAAAAATGAAGCGGGGAGAGCTTGGATTTCCGAATGCTCCTGGCTAGTAGCTCAGACATATTGGTCCTGCAAGTGACTCTGGTTATCGCCATCGTGATCTCTGTGGATATTATACTTTCATTTCCTAGGGAAGGGGATCTTGTAGCGTTTAGCCATGACCACTTAACCCCCAAGCACATTGTTAATGGTGAAAAGGAACTCACCTGCAGTTTCTGTGGTTTCCAAGAATGCTTCTGGAGGTGTTAGGGGCTTTGTGGTTTCCTTTAGACTGTGATCACAAGTTTTGGTCACAGAACACCAGGGATTGGAAGGGACCTCCAGAGATCATCCAGTCCAATCCCCCTGCCAGAGCAGGATCACCTAGACCAAGTCACACAGGAACATGTCCAGGAGGGTTATAAATGTCTCCAGAGAAGGTCATTAGGTCAAACTCAATAACAACTGAAATGGACATTGAGCATATCCACCTGGATGAGTTCCTGTGAGACTTGGTCTAGGTGATCCTGCTGTGGTGGGGGGATTGGACTGGATGATCTTTCGAGGTCCCTCCCAGTCCCTAATGTTCTGTGATTCTGTGAGTAGACAGAGTGGACAGTGATTTGCTCCCAGGAGAGAATCCATCACGTGCCAAATTTGCAGAGGGGAAAGACCTGCTCTCTGGATGCCTCATCACCCACCTTTCATCTATACTGGTGCCTTCAGAGAAAGTTGTAGAACAAGGCAAAGCAAAAGGCTCCCAAGCAAAGCAGCCCTTCCCTGGAGCAAGTCTGTTGCAGCCTTTATTCAGCAGAATAATTTCCCCCACTCCAGCCTGTGAGCCTTCCACTGAGTCAGGCCAATAGCGTGATGTTCAGCAGGCTCCAGCCAACTGAGATTACATTCTTTGTGCCATGAGAGTGAGGGGGAAAACCACATTTGTTGAGACCAAAGGGCGCACGGAGGCAGCCCCTGAGTAATTCAAACGTAAACAGGAAAGAAACCTGATAGAAAAGCCTGGCGCTGGTCCATGTCAAGGCTAATTACTGCCACTTCTTGATGCAAAGCTCTGAATTAATGAGGTTGAAGAAATAGGGCCTTCGGAGCGTGCATTTCAAGGGCATGTCTTCACCTTCAGAACCCTTCCTTGCTCCTGAACTTAGAAGAATCTGCAGGAACCCTCTGACAAAACTGAACCGGCTGAAGCGCGCTGCCAAAGGAAAGAAACCCGATTTTATTGACATCAGAACAAAGCTGTTGTTAGGTCGGGTTTCACGGTGGCCGTAGACGTTCTTTCATCAGAAACAGTGGGGGGTTTGTTTCGCCGTGGGCCGGTTTTACCTGTCGAGCACTACGCAGCCAAGCAGTCAATTTGTTTTCCCTGATAAATATCAGGGCTTTTGAAGTGCATTTTATTCATTTGGCATTGAGACAGGCTCCGTTATTTAACTGGAATGACAACTGCAGAATTTAAATGGGTCAGGTGAACATGGCCCATTGGTGCAGCCTGGGTATTAAACAACCTTCCTCTTCAGAATGGTTGGCGTGACCCTTAAAACCCTGCTGCAAGGTGTAAGTCTCTAACATCATAAACAGAGAGTGGACTAAGCCACTTGGGTGATGGATTGCAAAAGGAAGGAGAATGCTCTGAAGAAAGAGAACCAAAATACAACAGCTAAGATTCCTGAAGTGAAAACGGTGCCAGAGAACCACTGACTTAACAGAAGGTGGAAGGAATGGAGACTTCCAACTGGGTGTTTTCAGAATTGCAAGTCTTTTATTTCCATTTGATGTGTTAGAGGACGATGTCGCTGGAGTGAAAAACAATGAAGCTGGCTGGGTAAATGGCCAAGCTCCTTCCCCTCGGAGATTGTTCACAAAACAGAGGAAAAATTCATGTTCCATACCAAAAAGCTTTCTCAGAAGCAGAGTGGAAAATAAGCTGTTTCTAATAAGCCTTTGCTGTAGTTCTCCAAGATGAATGTGAGCGTGCTCTGAAAAAACCAGTTGGGAGCTGATGGGCCATTGATAACCATTATCTTAATGCCAAACAAGTAAAGCTTTCTGTTTGCCAAATGCCACTTTGATGTTTTATTGATTATTTCTGTCACAGTGGAACGTCTGAGAAGCAGCAAGTTGCAGTAACTGTCTGTGAGATGTGATATTGCTGGCTGCTGCTTGTAGTCAACGACATGCACTGTTTACTGATGGCTTGAGACAGCTGCAAGCTGACTTCATGTGTGCAGCCGTCCACACCCTGTGTGTCTGTGGTCAGTGGAAAGTGTTAGAGGGCTCTAAGAAGTGCTGGAGGCAGTCCAACATGGAGCCGCAAAGATGATGAAGGGAGCAGAACACCTCCTTTATCAGGAAAGGCTGAGGGAGCTGGGTCTCTTGAGCTGGGAGAAAAGGAGACTGAGGGGGGACCTCATTAATGTCTATAAATATGTGAAGGGTGGGTGGCAGGAGGATGGAACCAGGCTCTGCTCAGTGTCATCTAGTGATAGGACAGGGGGCAGTGGGTGTGAGCTGGAGCAGAGGAGGTTCCACATCAATGTGAGAAGGAACTTCTTCACAATGAGGGTGACAGAGCACTGGAACGGGCTGCCCAGGGGGGTTGTGGAGTCTCCTTCTCTGGAGAAGTTTAATAAAACCCTCCTGGATGTGTTCCTGTGCGACTTGGTAGGTGATCCTGCTGTGTCGGGGGGATTGGACTGGATGATCTTCCGAGGTCCCTTCCAATCCCCGATGTTCTGTGACTCACAAGTATCTGCAGCTTGGATGTGTTGCTCAAGTGACCTCACTCAAGCAATTTTAGCACGTTTTATGGAGGCAGCACAAGTATCACATTTTAAATTTTCCCAGGACTTTTTGCCATTTTTATGTCAAGAGCTGGAAAAACACTCGAAATCCAATCTTTCAGTTTCAGCGCCGCTTACTCTTCGGCACGCGTGGAAAAATGCGGTTACTCGTCTGAGGGTGCTTTTTGGTGGGAGCATTTGGTGGTGCAGGCATTAGTAAGAGTGGTTCTAACAACAGCCCTGCAGGACGCAGCGTGAAGGCAAAGACAAATCTACTGTTTCGCTGAAGGCCGTTAGAAACTGTGATTTTTGGCAAACCTCTCCATTGCTGCGTTAAACTCTAACAGAGATATGTTCAGGGAGGAAACACTATCCCCTTTGTGGAGCCAGAAGGAAAAAACCCCTGTTTCTAAGCTGCCCTTATAAATTCTTACTGAACCCTTTCAAGTAGCTTGCCAAGACATTAGGCAGTTTTAGGAGAACACTGGGGTGCAGATTAATTCTTAATAAATTGATGGATATCCCTACAAGCAAGCAAGTGGGCTGTGTGCTCGAGTGCCGTTTAGGTCCTGTGTGTCTGACAGTTCCTTCTATAAATAATGGTTTAATTCTTTAACAGACCGGGGTGCCATCTGTATTAGAAGTCCTCAAGTGCTTACAGTTGTTTCCTATTACAGCTGATTGTGTTACACTCCTGCTGCAGCCCTTCTACAAGTAATCTTGTGGGAGCCAAAGGGAAAGAAGCCCGTTGGAGTGAAGCAGCAATGACTTTTCCATGTTTCCGTTCTGCGCTGCGGTGATGGGGGAGCAACTCAAAGAAACTAGGAGAAGCTTCTTAGGCATCTAGGTTTCTTAAAACTTGTTTCAAGTTTCAATTGCTTTTTATTTTCATTTTAAAAGGGAATCTTGGGCAGCCTGGTAACTCCTCACAGACAGTAAAATGTGTGTTGAGTTGAAAGGGGCTGAAAAAAGTCTTTAGTAAAGTAACTGACAGGGGCTGCCCAGGGTGGGTTGTGGAGTCTCCTTCTCTGGAGACATTTAAAATCCACCTGGATGTGTTCCAGCGTGACTGGATCTAGGGGATCCTGCTGTGGCAGGGGGATTGGACTGGATGATCTTTGGAGGTCCTTTCCAATCCCTAATGACTGGATCTAGAGGATCCTGCTGTGTTTGGGGGGATTGGACTGGATGATCTTTGAAGGTCCCTTCCAATCCCTAATGACTGGATCTAGGGGATCCTGCTGTGGCAGGAGCATTGCACTGGATGATCTTCCGACTCCTAATGCTCTGTGATTCTCCACTGTCCCCAGTCTCTTTGTTGAGAGTTTTTGCCAAGTGTAGCCTTGATACTGCAGACAGGCCTTGTGCCTCACAAGAAATCATTACTGTTGGGTTTCTTTAACAGACCTGTGATTACAGACATCTTGTAGAGTGGGACTTGCTGTGTTAGATGATCCCTGCTTTTGTAACTGCATCATTCCGTGGAATTCCCCTTCCAGGAAAAGGCAGCTTTTAGGAGCCCAGCACTGCACTAATTGCAACGAAAAGCTTATGGGGGGAAGCTCATTATCCACTGATTTCCGGTGGTTTTGTACTTTTATGGTGCACACAGGTACCCCTAGAATTCAGCACGGACCTGCACTAGAACCCCCATCATCGCAGGCAGCGCGTACGGGGGCAGTGATTGATTGCTGGTTGGTTGTAGCTGTGACTTGGGTTCCGATTAGATGAAGAACTTAGAGCTCCGACAGAAAGCAGCTCTTCTGCGCGCTGCTGCGGAGCGTCTCTGCGCGCTTGGTGTGTTTGAGTCATGCATAATGCATGCTCCTTAATGACCTGCACAGCCAAGGGATGGCACTTGGAATTGATGAGCGTGATATATTCGTACGTAGAACAAATTAGTTTAAGGACAGATGAAGAGTGGATGTGCGGTCTAGCTAGCATGGAATGCTACAATTACAGAGATGATTACAACCGCGGTCTTGTACCTTCCAGACATCAGAAATCATTAAGTGTCAGGGTTACACAGACCTACTAGAGCTGGTTTTATCACAAAAATATTGTATTCACAGAGTCACAGAACATTGGGGATTGGAAGGGACCCTGAAAGATCATCTAGTCCAATCCCTCTGCCACAGCAGGATCACCTGCCGTGATGAAATCACACAGGCACACATCCAGGTGGGTTTTAAACCTCTCCAGAGAAGGAGACTCCACAACCTCCCTGGGCAGCCCCTTGCAGTCCTCCGTCACCCTCACCATGATGAAGTTCCTTCTCATTTTGATGTGGAACCTCCTGTGTTCCAGCTCACACCCAGTGCCCCTTGTCCTATCATTAGATGCCACTGAGCATCCTCCTGACACCCGCCCTTCACATCTTTATCAACATTAATGACTTGTTTTCAGGTCTGGCCTCGAGCAAATGAGTTCTTTTCAGTCCCACACCCATGTGAGGAACAGGCTTTGCAGTATCAATCTAACTTTTACCAGCTTAAAGCAGGGTTCTTTTGAAATGAGAAGCTCCAAGACAAAACGCACCAGCCTGTCTTTCCCTCCCTTTCACGTAGGGATAGTTTTTATAATGTTGCATCTGGAGTGTTTTTCTAAGGTCAAGGCAGAAACTTGTCAAAATAAATGTTTTCACTAGAAACGTTGTTCTGGTGCCAAATATAAGACGGGGGGCAACGGGTGGAAGCGTTGTGGAGTCTCCTTCTCTGGAGAAGTTTGAAACCCACCTGGACCTGTTCCTGTGTGACTTGGTCTAGGTGATCCTGCTGTGGCAGGGGTTTGGACTAGAGGATCTTTCAAGGTCCCTTCCAATCCCTCATGTTCTGTAATCCTGTGGCTGTACAAAGACAGGAAGTTCGGAGTAATAAGTAACTTTCCTCACAGCTACTTGATGCTAAAAAGCAAACCCTGTATGAAGCAGTAGAGGTAGAAATTAAAATGTAAACAGTAAACCTGGCTTTAGGCATCTTTCCTCCCCCTCATTCTGTCAATAACTTATTAATGGCATTGTCAGTGCAACCGGAAACTCCCCAGGAAGTCAGGAAGGTCTGGACTGCTAAGTGCTGCTCTGGTGCCGTGGGACCGATGTTCAGGAGAATCCTCTGCACAGCGCTGTGACTTCTTCATCTCAGGCTGACACTGCACACCACTCATTAGTATCTGTGGCAGGAGTTTTGTCTGCATCTCCAGCAAGAATCAGCACTCTCTACAAGGAAAAAAAATGTACGTTTACAGTGAGAAGCCTCAATCATCTTGTCCTGTGTCCCCAGTGTTACACACTGCCCTGCCTGGCAGGGAATAGCCACCTTCCTGGCTTTACTGAGGAGCTGATTGCTCTGAGAAAACAACAGCAAAGGAGCAAGGAACAGCCTGCAACAGTGGAGGTTTGTTTGAAAAACTAGTTTATAGAATCACAGAACATCAGGGATCGGAAGGGACCTCGAAAGATCGTCTAGTCCAGTCCCCCTGCCACAGCATCAACAACACGTTGACCCTCTCTTTCTTTCTCTTCCTGTCACGTTGCCACGTGTGCCTGGTCCACTGGTCAAATCCCTGGATCGTCCACATCTTCAGTGTTGTGTGCAGTTCTAAGCCTAAGGATTTCACCCAGGCCATGGGCACAGAATTAATTCAAGGTCAAACAGTGCAGGATCTGGTTTCACTGGCAGGAAGAGCTGTTACAGGAAACCCAAGGAACCCTCTCAGTCCTTTTGCACAGGATGTGCTCCGCACAGCCGTTAGCATAAAGCAGCCCTAACAAGTTAGAGGATCTCTCTCACTGTGCAGCTTGTTTTTCCCTCCATCTTCTGTCAGCTCTCAAAGAAAGCACAAAGTCCGTGCTCATATCCCTGGCTAATCCAAACTCTCTTCCTCCTCTGGGTCAAGGTCACCCGGTTCTGTCAGAGGGGTGGAAGTTGTCTGCGAGGCATTGACATTTGGAGGGCAGAAGGTCAAACGTGGGGCTGCTGCTTTGTTGTGGTCACGTCGTGCTGTGCAGAGCATGCAGCGTGACATCTCGAAGGACTCCCCTTTGCTGGCATTTCACTCATTTAGTCTTGGCTGCAAGCTTTGCCCTCCCTCCTCGGGTTGTAAGGACAAAACCGAGGTATCACACTCTGCAGATCGCGCACCTCACGTGTTCTAGTGTCGTCTCTGCCAGCGATCACAGGTTCTGGTGCTCCGCTGAGTTTTTCAGCAAAGGCAGCGCAGAATTCCGTGGGGCTGTCACTTGCTATTTTAATTTGTGTGCTGGCAGATTGTTTTCCTCCTGCGTTGTTGCCCATTTTACAGGTCATTACTAGTTGACTGGAACCGGTGCAGTTTGCCTCTGCCAGCTGATGTTTAATAATACCTGTCAGTCCTGCCAAGACCGCGCATCAGTGACTTGTGATGTACATGACAGCACACATGTGGATTGACTGTGCGACTGTCTTCTGACAAGCCACTTAATTGACTGGTAGAAATCAAAGAATGAGTGGACAGACCTTGAGAGGGAACTCATTTGTGTGTTTGCTGGGCATTTTACACCACGCTGAGTGCTTGCAACTGCAAAGGTCTGTCCTGGACAAAGCTCTTTCCAAAAGGAACGTTGGGCTGAGGGAGCTGGGTCTCTTCAGCTTGGAGAAAAGGAGACTGAGGGTTTATGAATATGTGAAGTGTGGGTGGCAGGAAGATGGAGCCAGGCTCTGCTCGGTGATGCCTAATGATAAGACAAGGGTCAGTGGGTGTGAGCTGGAACAGAGGAGGTTCCACATCAGTGTGAGAAGGAACTTCTTCACAGTGAGGATGACAGAGCACTGGAAGGGGGCTGCCCAGGCGGGTTGTGGAATCTCCTTCTCTGGAGATGTTTAAGACCCACCTGGACGTGTTCCTGTGCGACTGGATCTAGGTGATCCTGCTGTGGCAGAGGGATTGGACTGGATGATCTTTCGAGGTCCCTTCCAACCCCTAATGTTCTGTGATTGTGTGAAGCCGGGTGCACTGAACATCAAGCCATAGAAAAGTGAGATGCAGCGGCGCTTTCCTCATCAGGAAAGTCAGGGCAGCAGCTTTACTTCCAAACAGTTGAAATCCACTTGCACACAATCTTTAAATGAGGCACTGCCAAGATTTATGGTTCCTTTAGGAGCCCTAAATGCTGCAAATATTGAAAAAGCTGGAGCGAGAACATGCGTCTTGCTTCCCCGGAGAAGAAGTGTGCTGTGGAGGCAGGTCAGCAAGCCACGTCCGGCTCACTGCTGACTTAGTACGTGGCCTGGACCAGCTGTGTAAGCCCATTGTTTCTGCTTTCTCAAGTGTAAAACAGGGGAAATATTCCAGGAGCTACCTGTGCACTTTAGCTGGTTGATGGTTTCCTATGTGCCGTGTAAAAGGAGGTTACTACCTGTTTAAGCATCACAACTCCCTTTCCTGTTGGAAGCAGCACAACAAGACGTTCTCATTTCCCCACTTACACTCAGCTAGTTGTGCGCCTGACACTTCTTTATTGTTTCACCCCTTCTCTGTCTCTTTCTGTGTCTTTGTTCTTCTTCTTGTTGTCTATTTCATTCCTCTTCTCTGCCTTCCTTGCTGCTCAGCTGAGATTCTGTAAACCCAAGTGCTATCTTGTTCCTACAGGGGTGGCTTTAAGGTGGTGAAGGTTTGTCGTGTGGCAGTGGCTGTAGCTCCTCAGCACACACACCGCTAAGGAGTAAACGGATGTCCCTGCACATCTGGCTACGGCACCACAGTGGCACACTTGCATCTTCTGTGATATCCTAAACAGCAGAAGGGTGTGCAGGGAAGGGAATATTTTTAAACGCCTCAGTATTGTCCTTTTTAGCTTAGTTTGAACTTTTAGCTCTTTCATTCTTTGCTCTTTTAGTCTTCAAAAGACTTATTTCTACTTACAGAGCTCCAGGACCGACTGGTGTCCTTGGACATCAAAAAGCCAGACGAGATGAGGGTTTTGGCTTAGAGCAGCTCCCACTGCCCTCCGCAACCTCCAGAGCTTAACTCTACTGTCCTGGCTGTACACTGGTATTTGTGGGGATTTTTCCTTCTGCGGGTCTATAAAAGCTATAACTGGTGTCAGCAAAAGATGTAACTTCTGTGCTGAGTGGGAATTCTAGGATGGGAAAGGGAATGTTAAGGGTGGTCTGTCACAGAAGGAAATTTGAACACGGTGATGTTTCTCTTCTGCTCCACTTTCACCCTAACAGCAAAAGGAAGCATCCGCTGCACGCTGGCACTTTCCAGCCCTCACAGATCAGGTGTCCACTGGCTCTTTACTGGCAGGTTGTCATCAGTTTTAATTTCCCCTAATTTACCCGCTGAGTTGTGTGTTCTGTAAGTCGTAGTCTTCAGCTAGATACACACACACGGGTTATCTCAGCCCTACCATCTCAGAAGGGAAATGTCCTGGCTTTGACTTTCTTGTACTTTGTTTTCAAATGAATATTCTTCATTATATCACAACAAACAATCAAACTCATCTTCTTGGCTCCAGTTTCCAGCTTATTCTTTACATGTCTCTAGCTCTTCCATTGAGAAAATGAAAAGCACATTCGTTAGGTGACCTTCAGTTGTCACCATCTAGTCAGGAGTTCTCCGCGCTGGCACAGTAATACCGTTGTCTTGACCTTTGTCTCCCTCATACAGTTTCTCTTCATGCCTGTCACTAGGACTGGCTCAGCTAGTGAGAGAGAGAAAATCATGACAAAAAAGGGAAAACCACAACCTGATTCAGGTTGTGGGGCAACGTAAGCCTCTGGAGACCTCTGTTCCAGCCAAATTTGCCTTCTCTCAGTCTCTCCTTACCTTCTCAGGTGACTTCTTTCCTGCATTTCCTTTTATTCTTCAGCCTGCCTGTTTAACCAGGCAAATGCTTGTGGAGAAACAAAGTTGAAGACAAATCTAATGTGAGATATTTTTCGGTCTGAGTCATACTTGTGGTTTGCCTTGATGTAAAGCCTTCCCCAAAACCACGCTGTTGTGCTTCCATGTGCAAAGCAGTTGTACTCCTTTGAAGTCCAAATGAAAGGGCCCCACTGTTTTCTCTGACTTCAACACAATCAAGCAGCAAGTGTCTGTGCCTAAATCCTGCACTTAGCTTTCAGCCTGACCTTGGATTAATCCCTTTACCTCACCGTGCCTCTGTTTCCTCTCCTGCCTCCGATCAGCACGCAGGCAGTGCAGTGAGCGTTGGGGAGCTCGGGCTTAATTCTTTACTACAGCTGGAAGAAATCCCTCAAGGCACAGGCCAACAGATTTGAAGCCACGCTCGTTGGCTACTCTCCAGTCTGAGTGAAGTGCAGGGCTACGGGACAACTACTACGGCTTGAAAATGCCACTTGGAAGCCTTTCTCTTGGTGGTGTGTTGACAAACGCAGAACGTGCAGCGAGACAGTCAGCCTCTGTGTGAAAACATCGAGAGGTTTGCAGCGAGCCAGCTCTTCCCCTAATTTTGTCCTTTGTTGTGTGATTTATCTCCGAGCACGCGGCACGCTGTGCTAGCACATCAATTTAATAAGGAATGTAATCTACGCCGCTTCCTTCCTCCCCTGCTACGTAGGGAAGAACTATGGAGAATATATGTTTAAGGACAAGTGACAGGGCTCCACTTTCTTCTCCGAGGAGCCCTGAAGCAGGGCTGATGTGCACACAGAGCCATGATTTCCTGCTGTTTATTTCTAGCCCAATCAAGCTGATTGGGATGAATGATAATGGTGGTGTCTCACACCAGACATTTTCTTTGCTTGCAAGCTGGAAACCATTTGCAGTTTGCAGCTGCAGTAGTAGTTGACTTAATATGGGATATTTGATCGTTACTATCATGATGGGAGCTGCTGTTATTTCACATGTATGGCTGCTTGGGAGCTCAGAAAATTGCAGCGTGGCTCACCCATTGATCTGAAAAAGCCCTTTGCAAAAAGGGTCAGCACTGTTAGTGCCATTGACCAAATGATGAGATGGATGAGCAGACAGAGAGAAAAGCTAGCTCAACGTGATGAGCAGACGGCCAGCCGGGGTGGCAGGGACCTAGGTCCTTCCATGGCTCAAGCCCCAAAAGTGCTGCCTCCAGGGATGTGGTTTAGGGGTGAACTTGTAAGGTGGATGGTTGGACTCAATGATCCCAGGGGTCTTTTTCAACCAGAGTGATTCTGTGATTCCCCGTGTGAAAAACCTGAGCTGATTTAGCACTGCTAGACTCATCAGAACATCAGAATCGTGGTGATCCTAAGAAGAGGTCCCAAACAGTCCATGGCTAGGCTTGCACGAAGTCTATTTCTGTTCTGATCTTTTAAGTTCATTAGGACTTGGCAGCTCAAGCTGGTTTTGTTTGTATCTGCTCTCGTGGTCAACTTCAGTCTTCATCACCAAAACACGAAAGAGAGCACATGAATCATACAAACCCATGGGTCCTTTGGAAGGTGGATATGAATATGTGAGCAAGTCTTAAGTGGAGAGGTTTTTTTATGTATGGGCTTGGAGAAATAGAGAGAGTTTTTTATGTATGGGCTTGGTGAGGAAGGAAAAGCACTGGAGAGTACTGACATCTGTCTGCACGTAGACGAGGTGCTGCTGTCTGGCAGCCACAAAGGTAGCTGAGGGTGGATTCCACGTGAAAATAAAAAGAAAGGCTAATCACACAGAACCACAGAACGTTAGGGACTGGAAAGGACCTCGAAGGATCGTCTAGTGCAGTCCCCCTGCCACACTTAGACCAAGTCACACAGGAGCACATCCAGGCGGGTTTTAACCACGGGATATCACAGGCTATCAGAGATGCATGCCTAATTTTTTAATTTCCTATTACCTTTCTGTTATCTTCCTCTTCCCTGACTCAACTGATGCCCCACCTACCCTCTCTTGTGCTCAATACATTTGTTTCCGTCCCTCTAGTTCACAGTTTTACAATGATTGCCATAGCAACATTCCAGCTATAATAAGAAGATAGATCTTCTGAATGGCTGGAGCTACAACATTAACTGTTAGAACATAACATTTCTCATGTTGGAAACATCTGGAGTTCACAACCAGCAGAGATCTGTAAAAACGCCTGCAGCTCCTTCATAATCACCCAAGGCTGCACTGCAGGCTTTGTCAGGATGTGGCTGTAGACGCTGCGTGTGAACACCTTAGTCATCAGGCACAGACTGTGATAGAAGATCTAGTCTAACGCCAAAAACCAAAGGAAGAAGAAAGAAAAAGAAGTTCAGGGTTCACTTATTGTGAGTCACGTGACTTAAAGAGAATTTACCCTGAAGAGAATTGCTTTGAATTTACCTTTATTTAGTGTCGAGACCCATTTTTAGAGGGCTGGGCCATACCCCATTCCTGTGCTGATCCCAGCCTATTACCCACAGCACTAATATTGCTATTTACTGGCTGATTATATCCTCTGGCAAGATTTGGACTATGTCTACTTCCCTGCTGCAAACTAATCAGTTTTCAAAATTAGTTATTGATCTTGGGCTCATTGTGGAGGACAAATTTAGCGGCCGGTTCATTGAGTATCAGCAGCGTCGCTCTTTGTGTGAGCTCCAGAGCAGGGAGAACAAACAAGACGTCCAGACCCGCGTACATGTATAGTCGTCCAAAATAAGGAGATAAGAGACAAGGATGAATGAACTGGCCCACGAAACAGCCTTTTTATGAGGGAGATGACCTAACGAAATCCCAGGCTGTTCCTCTATTACCGTGCACGTATCATTCTTAGTCTCTGCTGTGGCGTGTCTGTCTGGGAGAGAATCGCGTATCCGCACCATTACTGGAAACATAACGTCGGCTACTTTGAAGGGCTTTGGAGTTTGGGGGCGTCTGGGGGGTTAGTGGTTTTTTTAAAAATAGAAAGTGAGCTTATTTGTTTAAGAGATGCTATTCTTGAGGTTCTGAGTTGCAGTGAGGCCAGAAAGATTTTCAACTAATAAGTGTTTGTAAGTGGGGTTTGTGTGTTGGTGGCTAAGAATGTGCTGCCATTACCCTTTGCCTAACCCTGTGGAGCTACCTTATAGCTTCTCAGGGATTCTGTTCTCATTCCTGTCATTGCAATCAGAACCTACCTGTTGCAGAACATTTTAATTGGGAAGGTTGCACTGGAAAATGTTGAGGAAGATACAGTCAGTATACTTGAGAAGGAACTTCTTCACGGTGAGGGTGACAGAGCCCTGGAAGGGGCTGCCCAGGGGGGTTGTGGAGTCTCCTTCTCTGGAGACATTTAAAACCCACCTGGATGTGTTCCTGTGTGACGTGGTCTAGGTGATCCTGCTGTGGTGGGGGGATTGGACTGGGTGATCTTTCTAGATCCCTTCCAACCCCTGGCATTCTGTGATTCTGTGAGTTTCCTGGGGTGAAGGAGCCATGGCCAAGTTGTTTACCTGAATGAAAATACGTGAACACTAGGCTGTAGGCTTGTACATTTCACCCCCAGGTAGACCTGTAAAAATTTCACACCCTTTTTCTGAGAAGAGGTTGCCACGTAGGTGCAGCTGCAAGGATGTGTTTCCTAGGCCCTTGAGGAAAAGCCTTAGGTGATGGAAGTGGATTTAAAGTCTGCTCCCATCCCACTGGAATCATTTAACTATTTATGGGAAACAAATCAGTGCTAAAAGTGTTTCGTGTCTTTCTCAAGCATTATTCTTAGTTATTGTACTGGAATAAAAACCCAACCTTCCAAATGTTCCGCTGTAGAAACAGCCTGCAGGGTGTAAGTAAGTAATTGCTGAAGTACTCTGCCAAGTCTGTCTGCATAAGTGTATGTTTGAAATGAATTTAAGATGAGCAGTAAGTCTTTTATTATTAGTTCCTTGAATTTTATTTCAAGGCTGGTGTTTTAAAAGTGGCCAAAAAGGAGAATGTCAAAACCATTATTTGCTTGGAGTTTTCATTAACGGCATAAAAAGTTTTCCAAAAGTTCACCCAAAACTTGTCCCCAATTACTCCAAAGGTTTATGAACCTGGACTCTGCTTCTGATGTATGGGCAAACCACAAAGTATGTCCCTGGCTTTGCTTGACTTCTGAGACTTTCATAACGCGGTCTCTTTTGAACGTGCAGGAGAGCTGAAGTCTTGGTGAAAGGGTGGTGGTCTGTGACCCTGTCCAGTGTTTCAGTGGTAAATGCGCGTGAAAATCGCTGAACAACAGTTTGGGGGGGGGTAGTGTTTTGTTACAGGGACCATTTTAAGCTGAAAGTTTGCCCCTACATTTGTCTGTGCTTATAATTCCTGTTCAACTCTGTGAGAATCGGAGACCACTAGGGATTGGAAGGGACCTGGACAGTTCATCTAGTCAGAGCTGGTGTATGCACAGTGTGCAAATGTTATGTGTGTCAGGGAAACTGGGTCTTGGGAAGGGAATAGTGACCCTGTGCATTGCACAGTCAGTTTCTGTTGGGCTGTGATACAGCTGGACACATCCTACTTGTTGTCTGCAGTTGGGTGAAGTCACTGTGTTAGAACTGCCTTCTCAACACAGACTGGGAAAGACCAACCTTCCAGTCCCCAGTGTTCTGTGACTCTGATCTCCTCAGCAATTCCTGGTGCTAAAAGCAACTTCTGTGAAGTTTTGCCTTAAGTCAGCTACATTCTTAAATCCAATTGCATCTACTAAGAAAGAAAGTGTTTTAAGAGATATAAATGAATTAAATATGTAATCAATGTAATTTGGAGATGGACAGTAACGTCTAAAAAACCCCAACATTTGCTTGTTTCAGTGGAACAGCCAGTGGACAAAGAACGTTGTGCACAATTGATCTATAAATACAAAGTAAATCAATAAAATATTTTAGCTGTTCATTCCTTAGCCTATCTAGGTCACTGAAATGCTTTGTCCTTGAGGGAATTAATGAAATTAAAAAACTCTATTAGTCTTTTTTTATGTGGACATCCTCTGTCTGCCTGTAATCCCTCTGCTTTCAGCCCAAATGGTGCCCAAATACAGTCTGCACTGGCAGAGGTAGCAGAGCTGCCTTTTGTTCTAGATTTTATCAGGCTAAAAGGGACCTTGAAAGATCATCCAGTCCAATCCCCCTGCCACAGCAGGATCACCTAGACCAAGTCACACCGGAATGGGTTTTAAATGCCTGCGGAGAAGGAGACTCCACAGGAGCCAAAGAGATCTGTTGAGCAGCACAGAGCACTCCCAGATAAACGTGATCTGAAAGAACTGAGTCAAGCCAGTTCATTTGCATCCTTCCTTTCAGTCTGATTACTAAACAGGCAACCAGCTGTGACTACAGCTACAGAGAATCTCGAGTGTGACTAAGTTGTAAAAAAACCTACAAAAACCCAACAACAATAAGTGGCTGAATATCATTTCCATCTATCTTTAGTGCCAAAAGTGAGGATTAATTGAATATAATAATTATATAAAAGTAATTGAGACTGCGGCATCTCTATTCCACACCCAGAGCACATTCATCATTCAACAGCAAGTCAAAGAAATAAAATCTAAGTTAGGAGAACAAATCCTTGTGAATTTGACTGGTTAGAGTTGCTGGTGGGTTTGTTGCCTTATAAATTAGTAGCTGCTAATAAAGCTAGCTAAATCGCCACGGGTTTAGCATCTAATATAAGTGGATTTATCATCTGGACATTTGGAGTCCATCTGAAGGTGCTTGGCAATGCACAGAGCAGGAGTGGTGAAGATATTCACTAAAAATACCCATTTTCTATTTAGAATGTGTGGTGTGGAGGCACTGAAATACACAGCTGCTGCGCACCCCAAGCACTGCTGAAGGCCGAGCGGCACCGAGCAGCCCCGGGTGGGGCAGCGTGCAGCCCTGGACCACATTCCTCCTCTTTGTAAAATATTCAGGCTTGCTTGTACCCTGCCATCGAGGTTCAAAGCACAGGGTTTGGTTCATTTAACAACCGCAGACACTCCATTAGCCTCTCTCACCGCCAACTTCGCATCCCATATGCCTGCCTGATCCATCTGTCACGTTTTGTCAGACGCAAGTGCTCGGCGAGCTGCCGTGATTTGATCAGCACTGCAAAGCAGGGATCCAGCCCGAGAACCCGCTGAATTCTGACAGCAACACAGCAAACGGAGGCTCTGTGGTCGTGAGGACTACCAGCAAGGAGGAGCAGTCACGTCAGCGTAGATGTGTGCTGGGCAGCAAGGCAGGTAAATCTTCCCTGGAAGGAGGAGGACAGTGCAGTGGGCTAGACTGCACCTTGAAATCACCGAACGAGCACACTGAGAAGAAAGTTCTTCTTCCCATGGCAGGCGCTCAGAGTCCTTTCCGAGTGCTTAGCTCCTTGTCTCCAAACGAAAAGAGTGTGCCAAAAGGTCGAGGCTTGGCTTGTTGGAGTGTCACACAGACTCACAGGACATTAGCAGGACTACAGCAAAATCTATGACACCGACCTCTTGCTGTCATTGTGGCAGAGACAGTAACTTCCACGGAGCGTAGAATAGCTAATTTTAGAGCAACAGCTAAGCTTCTGCCCTGTCCAGTAGTCCTGTCTTTTCTTTTAATGTCCTGATATGTTAATGGCTAGGAAATGTCACTGAAAATCACAGAACATTAGGGATCTTTCAAGGTCCCTTCCAACCCCTAACAATTCTATGATTGGAAGGGGCCTCAAAAGATCATCTAGTGCAATCCCCTGGCCACAGCAGGACCACCTAGACCACGTTGCACAGTAACACATCCAAATGGGCTTTACACGTCTCCAGAGAAGAAGACTCCACAACCCTCCTGGGCAGCCCCTTTGGTGCTCTGTCACCCTTACCAGGAAGAACTTCCTTCTCATATTGATGTGGAATCTCAAGGACCCGTTGCCCCTTGTCCTATCACTAGATGCCCCTGAGCAGAGCCTGGCTCATTCTCCCAACACCCACCCTGCACATATTGATCAACATGAATGAGGTCACCCCTCAGTCTCCTTTTCTCCAAGCTGAAGACACCAGCCACAAGTTCCTCCCTGTAAACCAGTAAGAAGATGACTGTAATGGTGCTACTAAAACCTTAGGCTGTAACAATCATCTTTTTCCTCGAGTTGTGAGGCTCCATCCACTTCAATCTAGTGTGTGACGATGGAAGAACAACTGCACTAGCTAAGTTCTCTAGTCACTGTCGTCCTTGGGGAGCAGTCAGTGAAAGTGCCTAGGAAAAGACTTTCCTGAAAGGCCAACTCCAGACTGTCCTCTCAGTGTGTTTTCTTATTTTCTGACAATCGGTGGCACCGAGATTTCCTGAGCCAGAGACTGCATGCACATGTTTGTGCTTAATGGTCCTTAATGGATTTTATTTTCTAATCATTTGCCTAATTATTTCTTTAACTCATTTATCCTCTTCGCCTTCACAACATCCTGTGGTCGTGAGTTCCACAATTTAATTACGTGCCATGTGAATAAGCACTTCCTTTTGACCTGGGATGCATTAAGAATATGTTATCTGCATTAATTCCCCTTTTGATTTCTTTGTTTGCTGATGTGGGTGCAGCAGGAGCAAGATCCTTGGAAACGTTGTTCTTTAGACTTTAACTCCGCTGAGTTAACGTTTGACTTGGTGTTCTTTGGCTCAGAGTTCTTGGACTCTGAAATGGCTCTTTTGATGCTGGCATAAGCAAGAGTATGGACTATAAACTGTAGACAAATCCCCCCCAGAATCTCCAAACCCAGCAGAGGGTCCTGTAAGTTTAGAGTGACTACCACAAAAAGACTAGGTTTGGCCAGAGCCTCGTCTGTGAGAAAA
Organism: Rhinopomastus cyanomelas; assembly: GCA_013400115.1. Lineage (NCBI taxonomy): Eukaryota > Metazoa > Chordata > Aves > Bucerotiformes > Rhinopomastidae > Rhinopomastus > Rhinopomastus cyanomelas. The sequence continues at coordinate 1,246,545 of VXBP01004446.1, forward strand.
TGACTTAGTCCTCAGGGTTTCTTAGTTTCTTCCTGTTTCACTGTGGCCACCAGCAAACCCAGCTCTATTCTGTAAATGAAATGACTTCCTTCTGCAACTGTCATCACAGAGCCAGAGAACATCAGGGATTGGAGGGGACCTCGAAAGACCATCGAGTCCAATCTCACTGCTACAGAAGAAGGAACCAGTCGCACAGGAACGTGTCCGGGAGCGTTTTAAACCTCTCCAGAGAAGGAGACTCCACAACCTCCCTGGGCAGCATGAATTTGGCCCAAAGAAAAGAGGTGCAAGTGAATACCAAGATTTGATTATTAAAAATAAGGAAGCCAGCTTATTCAGTGGAAGAAATGGCACTGACTAGAGTTTTAAACGTGTATGGCACCGTTCACAGCTGGCTTGTTTTTCACCAAATAGCTAAATGTGGGTTCGTGGCCGTACTTGAGGTGCTGTGGTCTAAAAGGGTCAGTTTCACCACTTTTGATTTGATCTGTCAGAGGCAGAAGAAATAAAGCAAAGAATATAAAACTGATGAAAACTCTGAAGCTGAATTGGGGTTTTTTTCCAGTCTGACTTGCTCATGTAGATTATCTCTCGTCTCGTTTTACCATCAGCGCGGGCATAAAACCTTACTGATAGCGCTGAAGCTGCTGAGTGATCTTTCAGAACCTTAAGTGTGACTCTACAGTCTCCACAGAAGCTAATATATTGTCCTGTAAATTCTCACGGCAGCTACAGCGTTGGCTGTTCGGCTACAAGCAAGGCCAATAATTTTACATGATAGCAATTGAAGATGTAATATGTGCTTTAATAGGAAAGGTAATGCAGCTTGATTATCTGATGCAGATATGAGGCTGTTATGAGGCTGTTTTTCAATTAAGTAGGTCTGGTCATAAAACGTGTCTTCAGCTGAAGAAACGCACGATAAATCTGGGAGAACAGGCACCGTGCAAGATGCCTCTCATGGCAAATGGTGGCAATCAGTGCAATTTACATCTTGATGTCTCATCTGCAGCAGGTTTTGAAAGCACAGATGGATCAACTGGTGAGTCTGATGACTCTTCAAAATGAGCCTATCATGGCAACAAATATTGTCAGTGACTTGATACCAGGAATAGGCCAGAAGCAGTAAGGCCTTGTTTCCTAGAATGAAAAGGTCCCTGGACACATGCTGTGTAAGAAGGTGGACACATCTGCCTGCTTGCTCTCTCTTGGTGGTCACGGTATCACTGCTCAGTCTTCCTTTTCCTGGATATTCGACAGAGGACTATAGCGACCTGAGCAGGGGGTTGTGGAGTCTCCTCCTCTGGAGATGATTAAAACCCGCCTGGATGTGTTCCTGTGTGACTTGATCTAGGGGATCCTGCTGTGGTAGAGGTTTGGACTGGGTGATCTTGGGAGGTTCCTTCCAATCGCTGATGTTCTGTGGTTCTGTGATTGTGTGATATGTATAAACACACGTATACACACACGTGCAAGGGTGTATATTACACCTGTGTGTATCCACACATAGATAGGGGCCCCTGCACTTATGTGTGGGCAACTGCTACCTTGTCAGCTAAATGGAAAATACGTTGGTTGGTTTTTTTGTCATCTAGAAAAAAACCCATTTCTGCTCTCATCTTGTTCTTTCTCGCCATCTCCCTTTTCAATTTGATGTCGGAGTTCAGTCCTGCTATCTCAGACCTTGGTGTTTCTGCCTCTGCTCATCGCGTGGAGCGCCGTGCACTCTGTAGAGCTGACGTGGAGCATATGGTAGATTGCTCAGCACAGAAGTATTAGCCAGGATGTCTACAGAAAAGACATCCCTGTTACCACCAAGGGTGTGAATGAAACTAAAGCAGATAATTAATATCTCAACAATAAAATCAACTGTTCTTCCCCCCAACACTACAGGCTAAGCCATATATTGTTGCCAGATTTTGAATCCTAATTGCTTCTTTTTCTTAAACGTACTGAAAAGCAACAAGATTTGCTTAATTAATCCTTCCTCTTAAGGGATTTTGTTGGTGCTAAGTTGCACAGATGACACGAGCAGGACTGCAAACACACCTGATGAAACCAGTGAATCAGCCATGACCTTTAGGAAAATCGTAATGGCTGGTACAGATGATAAACTTATCAGCCATAAATCTGTAGGAAAAATAGAACCAGGGTCTGACTCCTGTTTCCCTCTGATGCAGACTTACATAAAAATCACACGAGCATTACCAAGCCACCAGGCATTTTTCATACCATTTGAAGGGCAAACACATCCTTATTTGTTTTATTTTTGTAGTAATCTTTTACTCTGTTGATACAAAACTCTGACCCCACTTCTCCCTCAGAACATCCCTGTCATGGGATGCAAGACCATCTAGAATTTCAGGCACAGGAAAGGGTCAGATAGCAGAACTAATGGCACTTTTATGAAGGACAAGGGAACACAAGTTCACCGAGTGGAGCCTGCAGCGCGGCCACCTTCACATGGCGAGGACCCATCTGAACCTCAGTGCCCACACGCATTAAACTCACAAGCACATCAACTCCCCAGATAAATGCACAGCACTACCAGCACTTCTTCTGATGTTCTTCCTCCTCGTTTCAAAAGTAGTACGAGCGATTTTTGCCAGTAATGTGATGACTCCTCAGGTGTTAGCACTGCTTGGGGTTCAGCGGACTTTTTACAGGGGGCTGTAGGGACAGGACAAGGGGGAAGGGCTTCAAACTGGAAGAAGGTAGATTTAGATTAGATCTTGGGCAATTCCACTCTGTGAGGGTGCTGAGGCACTGAACCAATGGGTTGCTTAGGGAGGCTGTCGATGCCCCCTCCCTGGAAGTGTTGAAGATCAGTTAGGATGTGACTGTGGGCTACCTGCTCCAGTGAAGGGTGTCTCTCCCATGGAAAGAGACTCCACAACGACCCTGGGCAGCCCCTTCCAGTTTGTGCAGCGAACAGAAAACGCCCAGGTGATTGGCTTTGGCAGCACATGGAGCTGGAGGGCATCCCAGTACTTCCTGCTCCACCTCCGTTTCCTGATCTGACCCCAGTCTTAAAAACTGGGGAAAATCCACATCAAAAGATGGGGAGCTACCAACGCGCCACAAAGAACGGAAAGCCGGCTGATAACATTTCCTGGGTGCAAATAGGACCAGGAAAAGTGCAGCCACGGCCAGTCCTTTCCCATTCTGTTTCAAAAGATGCCAACCATTGGGCTGTGTGGGTTAGCTGAAGGTCCAGTTGTCATTTTAGCTCGCTGAAATCCCCTTGATCAAACGGGGAGAGCTAAACACCAGCTGGCAATCACTGTTACCCCTAGGACGCAAGTCAGCTTCGGTCCGCGTGCGGCAGACGCGCAGCTAACGGAACAAATACGGTTCTGAAGTGTTGTAGCCAGAGAAGGGGGAACTGCATGGTTTTTTAGGTCTTCTCTTTTTGTATTTTGCAAAGAAAGATTTACCCTGCATTCCACGTTTGAAAGGCAGACAATTGCTGTAAGTCATCTGGAGGTTTTGGGGGCACTTGTTTATCAGCATAAAATATTAACGCTTTGAATCACGGAACCACAGACCATTGGGGTGGGAAGGGGCTTGGAAAGATAAGTACAGAACTCTGCAGTTCTGAGGAGCACAGCTTTCAGCCTTTAGAAATCCTCTCGTGGTAGCTTCCTCAATTAATATATGCATAACCTATACACTGAAGGTATTCAGCAGCCTTACAGTGTTTTAAAAATACCATTAAGCCTATTCATCAGCAAGCTTTAGGGATGTGAAGGGTGGGTGTGGGGAGGATGGAGACAGGCTCTGCTCAGTGTCCTCTAATGATAGGATAAGGAGCAGTGGGCGTCAGCTGGAACAGATGACGTTCCACACTGGAAGGGGCTGTCCAGAGGAGTTGTGGAGACATTTAAAACCCACCTAGATATGTTCCTGTGTGACTTGATCTAGGTGATCCTGCTATGGTGGGGGGATTGGACTAGGTGATCTTTCGAGGCTCCTTCCAATCACTAATCTTCTGTGATTTCATTCCAATAGACCCCACTAAGTCTATTTTCTTTTATTCCTTCCCCTATGGTGTTGTAGGAGGTGGCTACTTAGTGAATTTCTCGTGGGCTGTATATCCTCTGCCTCCAGTGCTTACAAACAACAAAGAAAAGACAACAGAGAGAGGAGAAGCAGAGGGCAAGCTGGGTGCTCTTAGCAGTTCCAGTCAGATCCCTGTAGCAGGCTGGAGTATCTTGTTCCACACAAACTGGATTCCTCAGCACTTGTGTAAACTAACCTCATACCCTTTCCTTCAAGTTTATGCAGACACTGGTCATACCTCCGTTGAATTGGGGTGAGGGTCTCCGTGTAACACGATGCGATATAATATTGAGTGCACACAAATATTTGGCTAGCCAAACATCTGCATTTTCATGGCTGAAATCAATCACAGTCTAAAACACACTGGAAATGAATGAGCCAATGTGTATGAGCAGAGTTCCTACGGTCGTTCAACCAACAGTGCCTGCTCTGTTAGGTACAGACTGATTATTCACTCAGATAAAGAGGAGCTTAAGCTAAAGGATATCTAATCCCCTCATATCTTTCTGTTATTCATCACTTGGTAAACAACACCTTTCTCAGCAGACACATTCCTTGTGAAAAGAGAGTGCTAGAAAATGATTAATTGGTTGAGGTCATTAGGTAGAAGCTAAAGTATCAGTGAGTGGTTTCCCAGTAAATTCTAAAAGCCCATGGAGAAGCACTGGTAAGGGTCACAGTGACCACCAAACAGTCAGGGTCCTTATGGCTAAAGGATTTTACTTTCTGCCCTTCCATACGAAAAGTTGGTGTTGCTGTAGGTGTGATATGACTGTGCCTACTCCAGAAGACAGTCAGCAGCACTGTAGCTCACAAGTTGCTTCCCAACTCATACAGGGGACTGATGTTCAGACCTGCCAGCCTGAACTAGTGTTTTTATTGCCTTTGTATAGTTTGACCAAGCACTGGTGGCTTAAACGTACCACAGGACCACAGAATATCAGGGATTGGAAGGGACCTTGAAAGATCATCCAGTCCAGTAAGACCCATTGTAGTCACGTTCTTTTGCCCACTCCTCATTTTTTTGGGTGAAGTCACTGCTGTTCATTCTTTATTAGCTCAGCACAATGATATTCAGAGAGCTTTTTATTCTCTTGCAAGGCGTCTTAGGGTTTTCGCTCTCAGAAGGCTGCCCTGAGCTGATTAGCTCAACGGATGTAGCTGTTTCACTGTTTACTCTAAACATTGTCACTGCAAAACCAGCTGAAACAAAAATCACTTGTCAGCTTGGTGCTTGTACGTATTTTGCAACGGAGAGGAACAGCCCAGCGTTTCTGTCCTCTTTTGAAAATCCAAGAGACCTTGATTTTGCACATAAAAGCCCTGGCCAAACGCCCGCAGAAGTCTCTTCTAAGTGCATGCCAAGAGTTTGAGTTACAAATTTAAACAGAAAAGATTTTGGGCAATATGGATAAAAATTCTGTGATCTCTTTTCACCAACTTTAAAACTCCTTCCCCTTGCGCTATCGTAATCTCCGTAATAGACGCGCAGCGCTCCTCAAAGCTCGTGTCCGCGTCGGCAGCTGCGCCTGGTGCCAAAGCAGAGATACAAGAGCTCTCTGGAAAAGCTTTCTCTCTTGGTGAAGGAGAAGTGTTTCCCTGCTCTCCTTTAAGGACCATGAGTTGGATATCTAATTCTATTTATGAGGGGCACAGCTTTGCGTTGTGCTGGCCAGGCCCCACGGAAGGTCTCAGAGCAGTTAGCGATGGCGGGGAGGTGCTGTTCCCTTTGTCTGGGGAACAGCTTTACTTGCCCTGCCGTTGCCCCCCAAACCACCCCTTGCTTTCTCATGTTTGCCAACAGTTTGCGTGATGAGGATTTCATTACAGAGATGACGTCATTGAAAATCAACTTCTAATGTGGCCGGTGGCTAACTGAAGGATTTACACGGACATGTTGCTTTTTTAAAGACAGGAGAGAAAAGAAGTTATCTGGATGTCTTACAGATCATAGAACCATTCAGGCTGGAAAAGACCCCTGGAATCATCGAGTCCAACTTCAATCCTACTCTACAAGTTCTCCCTAAACCAGATCCCCCAGCCCCACATCTAAGCGACTCTTAAACTCATCCATGGGCAGTGACTCAACCACCACCCTGGGCAGCTCATTCCAGTGCCTGACCACTCTCTCTGTGAAGAAATGTTTCCTAATGTCAAAAAGTACAGTGTGAATATTTTCTTGAGGGATTTAGTTATTGGGTGGAAAGTAGGGTTTTCTCTGCAGAATTTTCTTGTTTCAAAGTGAATTGCTTCTCTTTCTCTTTCCACTTTGACAAGGGCCTCAATTATAGAGGTGGGTTATTTCTGATCCTTGCTGTGTTTGAACATGTAGGCAGGTTTATGGCTGAGGGTTTTCTTCTGAGTTGTGACTGGGCTGGGTCTAGGGGATCCTGCTCTGGCAGGGGGATTGGACTAGATGATCTTTTGAGGTCTCTTCCAATCCCTAATGTGTGACATTATTTCCCAGGTGGATGGTGGAGAGCTGTTCATCTACGCTCAGGAAAATACAGTGTGCAGGGTCACGTGAAAGCTCACGCGTATTGTTTGCTGCTTTGTGTAGAAGTATAACACTCGACATTATTAATGGTGTGTTTTAGTTTCACAGACCGTGCTGATATGTTTGAACACTTTGATAAGCTCAAAAGTAGCTTCTGAGAAAAAAATCATGTGCCTAAATAGCTTACATGGCAGGCAGGCGTACGGGAGTCGGTGGAAATCGATACCAAGAGAGACGTTTCTGCTACCAGGCTTTGGGAAAGGACGTGTAGACAAAGCTGGTCGTGGTTTTTCAGTGGGGTCATTTTCAGTGGTGGTTTTTGTTCTCAGTGTCACCTGAATTGCTTCACTACTTTTCTTTTTTTTGCACCAAATATATTACAACTGAACAAATCTTAACAAACAATTGAGTCTCCATCCCCGGATGAGTTTAAAAGACACTTAGATGCGGTGTGGAGGGATACGGTTCAGGGGTGAACTTGTGGAGGAGGGTTGACGGTTGGACTCGATGATCCCGGAGGTCTTTTCCAACCTGAATGATTCTGTGATTCTATCAATTCGTAATTTCAACTCTCTAGCTCACCACATGTCAACAGGCTTTATTTTCAGGCTAGTTTTCAGCACGCTTCCTCTGAAGTCGTTTCCTTTTCAAAAACCCTGAGCGAATAAGCCCTCGTGTATGTGCGTCTCTCCTTGTGCCTGTTCTTCCCCAATCAACCTTAATTATAATTAGACACTGACTGTAAAAAGGGAAAAGACGTCTGCTCAAGGGCATCATCATACTTTTATGAAGTTGGGTCAACGTTTGCTGTACCCACAAGGCACTAGCTGGGTTGGCTAACACTCTGCTTAGACAGGAGACTAAATTGCCGTGGGATCTGACTCACTTGGGTTGTGCTACAGGTGTCAGGGCTGCTCTGAGCTCAGTGTAAGTGGCAGAACAGCGTAGGGATGCCTAAAATATCTCTGCCAGCTCCAGGCGTGTCACTTCAGCCTCCACCCCTCTGACAAGGCTATATATAGCTAGTGTGGGATAGCAAGTCCTGCGGCAGGGGAAACGTTTTCACTGGAAGAAATTCAGTGAAAGCTTTTAGGAAGGAAAACTGGGAACGGCCTTAGATAGAAGCAAGGCTGAGTAAAAGCTGACTTAGAAGCCAAAAAGGCTACTCATACTGAGAAGAATGCTTTATTCCTCATATAATGTGGTGTGAAGGACCTATAAACTTTATATGGCAGATTAATTTTAGCCTATGAACAACACACCCATCCCAGTTTTGGGACGCAGAAGATGTGTTTTGGATGCTGCCTTGAATTATATCCAGACCACCTACAAAAAGGCTGCATTGATATTTTTAGAACAATAAATGAGGACAATACAGTAAATAACAATTACAATGTTATTGCAATATTAACTTCAAATGGATGTTGGATATTAGGAAATCAGGAGTGGGGCATTAAATCCATTTACCCTTCTGAGCCAGCAGACTCATTTAGGCCAGGGTCCTGTTCCTGGCAGTAACTGGTGGAGGCACTTCCAGAAGGAGCTTAAGAGCAAGTCATGGTCACATCTTTTGCCAGCATACCCTCCAACAGCCAGCTGCACCAGGACTTCCTACTCCGGCACACAATCTGGAGCGTCGCGTTTAGCTGCTGTGCTAAACTCTAAGGAAAAGGAACATGGGATGGGTTAGTTCTCATTTTCATGTGACATGGATGGGTTAGTTCTCATTTTCATGTGACATGGATCACATTTCTTCAATGTATCTCTTCTTTTGAAAAGCAGTTTGCATTGTGCCAATAATGATCTTTCCTAATGGGCCCTTGGAGACCCATCCTGAGAGATCAAAGAATTACAGACTCGCAGAACGTTAGGGATTGGAAGGGACCTCGACAGACCATCTAGTCCTATCCTCCTGCCAGAGCAGGATCACCTGGACCAAGTCAGACAGGAACGTATCAAGGTGGGCTTTAAACACCTCCAGTGAAGGAGACTCCACAACCCCCCTGGGCAGCCCCTTCCAGCACTCCGAATGTTTTGAAAATGGGACTTCTACGTTCCATTAATATTTTAGGAACACAGCATCTTCCCAGCAATTGCATCTGCCCCAGAAATGTGGGGTTGTGTTTCTTTCAGGGTGTGTGGTAAGAAGCAGTGACTTCCCTTCAGCTAGTTCTGCACAAGAAAACAGGAACAGTGATGTTGGCTCAGGCCCAGGTTCCTTCTCTTCTGGCAATACCCTAAGTAGAATTCTTTCAAGAAAGATTATAATAACCTTGCAGATGGCTTCTGTAGGATGATCTGACACTGATCGCTTAGACTTAAAGGTTATTTTAAACCCAGAAGTGTAATTAATTTCCATGCTTTTATTACTATTATTTATCAAACCCAGTGATTATTTCCTGTATTTTCTGTCTCCAAGTCTCGTCCTCCTGCTGTCAGCAGCAGTCAGTTCTTCACTCAGACAATATGTCTTTATGAAAAAAACCTTGTTTTTATTTTATTCTCATTTTACCATGTGATTCATTTTATATGTCATCACTATGTCATGCCGAGACAGCTGTTGTTCCTCATTTCTCAGCAATAAACAACCACACATTTTCAATCTTGATGCATCTTCCAGACTCATGATCATTCTTACGATTGTTCTCCGAGTTCACGAGCCCCAAACACCACGTTTCAAAAGGTGTTTTAACTACTGTAAATACTGGCTTCTGTGTCCTCCACATCATCATCTTCTTTGTGTGACAGAATCACAGAACATCAGGGGTTGGGAGGGACCTTGAAAGACCACCCGCTCCAGTCCCCGCGCCGCAGCAGGATCGCCCTGGCGCGCTTCTACGCAGTGGCAAATGAGTGTGAAAAAGAATAGCTGTTGGGAATTAGGAGGCCAAATTTGATTAGCTCCTATTGATCAAATCATGCAAAATGGAGATAATAGTGGTTCCTTGCTCACGGAATATTGAGTGTAGGCACGGGAACTCAAATGGAAGTGCTCACAAATGTATTGTGCTGCAGAAACGCAGGTTAGTCGGACGCGGGCATCCCAGCGGCTTCAATCAAATTGTTTCCTGAGAACATGCAAAATATGATAGACTCGGTCCAGATGATCCTGCTCTGGCAGGGAGGTTGGACTCGATGATCTTTTGAAGTCCCTGGTGTAATTTGAATTGTGGTCCTCTGTCCTGGGTCTCTTCACTTAACCTGCTCTGGTTCTCTGCTACTAGAACTATTCTGAGTAGTTATTGCTTCAAGATTCGTTGTCTTATTCGTGTGCCTGGGTTTTCTTCTCATCTTCAGATGTAGTTCAACATCTCAGCAAGCGTTCAGACTTGTGCTGTCCAAATCAGAAGCTGATGTTAAGCAGATGTACCTGATGCTGTGTTTTCAGAAGTAGAGGCAAGACTTTCATAACACGAATGGCTTCACCACAGCAGCACAGAACATCTCCTCGCTTTTTGAGTGAGGCAAGGATCTACCTGCACAGAAGTAAGACATTAATAACTGATGTACAGGGCAGTTTCTATAGATTAATAGCCAGTTAGGAGAGCTGATGGCCTGAGGCAAAGCCAAGGGCCATTACCCCCTGGCTGGTTATTAAGTCCCCAGGAAATTCCCAATGCAAGGTCATGATTGCTATTATAATCCCCTTTTTCAAAGCAAAAAACCCAATAGCCGACTTGCTTGATTTTATTTCGTCCCTTTCAACACTTAATGTTAGAATCCTCTACACAAAACAAAACAGTAGCCTGGACATTTCTACAGATCTAACAAAACCACTTCAATATCAACAGAATCTCCTCTTTTTTTAACGTTACCCTGTGGATCAGGCCCCACCTCAGTGATGTCTAACAGCAGGACAAGGGGCAGCAGGTACAAGCTGGAGCAGAGGATGCTCCACATAAACACATGGGACAGAGCCTCTGGCCCAGGTTGCCCAGAGAGGCTGTGGAGTTTTCTGCTCTGGAGACACTCAAACCCCATCTGGACTGTTTCTGTGGGATCTGCTCTAGCAGATCCTGCTCTGGCAGGGCGGTTGGACTAGATGATCTCCAGAGGTCCCTTCCAGCCCCTAACACCTGTGATTCTGTGACACCTGCCTGCTCACAGACAGAAATCAGAATACTGTTGACTACCTAGCACACTGTCAGGGTGAACTCGTAATCATAATTAAATAATAGCTTTCATTTCAATAGGAAGAAAAACAACAAACTCCAATACTGGCTGGAAACATGGTAGATGTGGAAGCAGTGCGAGCTCTCACCACTTACCTTTTGCAAGGATAAGCAGTAGGCTTTAGCCAAACGTCTGCTCAGGCCATTCGTGTGCCCTGTGTGCAGAATGACTGATGCAGTTGTGCCTGGACGGGATTTAGAGCGCGACAACGGTGTGCAAGACGGCGGGAAGGAGAATGCCGTCAGTGCCCTACATGCCAGTGGCAGCGTGCTATCAAGGAAATCAGTTGCTTGGTAGAGCAAGGCTGGCATCAGAGAAGGAAGGTGACAATAGTCATCTTCTCTTGCCGATAGGAGTCGAGAAAGCATGCATGTCAGATTAGCACCAACCTAACTGCAGATGTGGGTGGTTTGCAGCACAGTAAGGGGAACAGGCGTTAATTCGTGTCATGCCACGCCGTGTCACCACCACTTGAAATTCCATTGGGCAATATCAATTCAAACAGAGGTCTAAGCTGCTAATAAATGAGGTAAATTGAGTCAATTACGAGTTTCATGCTTTTCTGATTTTCGGTTTGGATAGATAATGCACCCAATTTAATGCACTGTCCTCCAGAGATCTTCCCCACTTATGAAGAACATGTGTTCATAGAATTATTTATACTATTCATTTTGATAAACACTGCTCCTGTACCCACAGCAACAGGACAAATAATAGGAGTGCAGGCAGGTTGTGTCTGCTTTTTCCTCTTGATTGAAATCTTTCATTACTTGTGATAGGGCTTTCTTGCCTTCGGGCAGATCTGCACTTTCTTCTTGTCATGTGTCTCATCACTCACAGGCACAACAAAGTCCTCATTCAGGCGACTGCATTGACACTTTCCTATCAGCATCTTCTCACTGCTTGAAGCAGTTGGGAAGAATATTGGTATCAGTGAGGCAGAGAGGAGGGGTTTTTACACTCTTCTTTTTCAGGAGGGACCCCAAAGCTGGTCTTCAGTCCTGTCATCAAATGTACTTTCTCTTGATTGTTCCCTTTTTCAGAGACACAGCTTTTAATACAGCGCTGGCTTTGCCACTAGGCACTTGGCCCACGCCAACCTGTGGCTGATAAGGCAGGAAACATCCTGCCAGCTCCAGCAGATCACCTACTGCACAGCCCAGGGAGCACTCCATGATCCACTAGCTCACTTTCAAGTACTGGCCATCTTCCCAGAAAACCCACTTCTAACAGTCTCTCTCCCACTATATCAGCATCATGTAAACCCTGATATGTCTGTTCTGGAAAGACAAAGAAAAAAGCCTGCTGGAGGGGTTTTGATGTCTCTGGCAGAATATTTTGTCTGCCCTGCTCTATCTTTTGGCTGAAATGGCAGCACGTTAGTTGTTCTTTACTCCTGCTAGCAAAACCCACCACCTTCCAGTTCAAGATGTGTATCATCTCTCCTTTCTCATAAATGGGTGGCAATCACTTACCACCAAAGACAGTCCATAAAGAAACACTCCCTCCGTGGCACCCCCTCAACAACAACAAAAAAACCAACTCTCCAAACCAAACAAAACCAACACATTCCACAAAGAGAAAAAACCCCAAACAGAAACATTATCACCTGGAATTGTTTGGGTGGGAAAATACTTGCATTGAGACAATATTACTGCTTCATTCTTCAGCCTGAGATCAGAGTCTGTCCTTCTCTTTACCATATCTATTTGTTTTTTTTAAATAAATATAGATTTTGAACTCGATGGAGTGCCTCCAAAATGGTTGTTCGCAGGCTGCTCTTTGCCTGTTGTTACAGTCGGACGTGTTCTGATCTGGTTTTAGTGCGTACAGAAGTCCTCTCTCCTACTAAACCTTGGAAGTCCCAGGCAGGTGGTGAATTGTGAGAGATACTGAGAGCAAAGCAGCCTGAGGAAGCCTTCTGTAAGTGCACAAGCACTGTGGCAGTCGGGCTGATGGAAAGGAAACAGACAAACGCAGAGGCAGCTAAATGGCAGTTAAATGAGCTGAAGCCACACTCCCATCTTTCACGGTTCAGCACTTGTCACTGGGTGAGTTTTTCACACTACCCTTTGTCTGGATTTGTAAAATGCGTATTCACCACCTCATCTTGAGGAGGGATTTAAGTTCATAGGTTTTATGGACATAAGAACAGCTCTCAGAGCTCTGTATTCATTCCTTTCGGCCAGAACTCACATCTGTCTAATGATGCTGTTTCATGACTGCAGACCCAAGCTGATAGAACGTTTTGCCTTTACCTTTCACTTTAAAAAGTAAAGAAGAATTTCTTCCTGGAATGCTGGCTGTATTCTGAGTATATCAGAGGAATGTACAGATCATTCAGTTCCTATCAATATTTGACACTGAGTCTTCCTTTCAGCAGTGAGTGTTTTCAAGTAGCTGTCTTTCCACTCCAACTGTTCCACAGAGTTCCTACCCACCGCTTCAAACCAGTGTCTGGGAACGTCTTTAGACCTTTCGTTTGCTTCATGAATGACTAAAGCAGACAGAATCTCAAAACATTAGGGGTTGGAAGGGACCTCCAAAGATCATCTAGTCCAATCCCCCTGCCACAGCAGGATCCCCTAGATCAAGTTGCACAGGAACACGTCCAGGTGGGTTTTAAATGTCTCCAGAGAAGGAGACTCCACAACCCCCCTGGGCAGCCCCTTCCCGTGCATTTCTTACAACAACACATTTTACGTCGTGGCAGCACAGGACTGTCCTTACACTGCTTTTGTTTCCAATGCATGTTCCAGTGCAGTAATTGAAAGTAATGGAAACAGAAAAGCCCACTTGACTTTGGGGTGAAATATTAGCCTTCAAATCCACGTACGAAGGAACACGGCAACTTATTAATATTAATACCAACCGATTGCTGTGTGCAACATGGATGTCTCAACAGCCACTCATTGTCTAAGTTGATAAGCCAACAATGAATGTATCACCCTGCAGAACACTGTGAGTGGTTAAGTGCACGGGGGAGACACCGAAACTGAATTACGAAACAGAGTCATTCTCCACTGGATTTGTACTTTGCATGTTTGTGAGCGTATTAACCTCAGGATGGGAGATGTGTGCCCCCTAATTACACACTCAGATTATTTTGAAAAGCTTTCAATCGGACCCTCACATAACAGTGAACATGAAAATACAGATAAAAAGGGGCCATGCCTTTGAATTTGCAAATAGGGCTCTCCAGCCTCCGTAGTCATTTTTTCTGTTGACACTGTAGATGTGAGGTTTATGCTGTCTGGGTCAATAACCTCCTTGTTTCAAGAGAAATGGCTTCTTCTTCTGGAATGTTTAACAGACAGTGGCGGAGATTAAACAGAAGCTCTGGCTTAATCTCTTCATTGGCATGTTAAGAAGAGCTGGTCAGGATGCATATAGAATGGAATTTGGGGAATTCTTACCAAAGCTGCCATTGCAATGCCAATAAATTACTTGCCCATTACCACCATTCACTGGTTGTTTCAGGTTTAGCAGGGTGAAGTGTTGGCTTAAGACTTTCAACGAATTAAAAGCATTGAGGTAGAGATAAATAGGACACTGCAAATCCATGTTCCTGCTGAAATTATTGCCCTACTAGATCAGTAGGAAATAGTCTCCTGCCATGGTTGTAGCATTGGAAGAAATTCAGGTTCCACTGAAATGAAGAGAAAAGCTTCCTTCGACATCAGAATGAGGACAGGATTTCATCCTGGTTGCCACCACAGATACTAACTTACAGGAGAAACCTATTTGCCAGTGTCCTCAGAGCAGAGATTTGCCGTATTTATAATAGTCTGCTCTCCAAGGCAGCCCTACTTTTTCCTGCCAATTCTGACTTCAAAGAATCAAAGCCTAGAGAGGAAGCTCTTGTCTTCCTCTGCATGTTTCAGAGAAGTCTAGTCTTGTTAGGTGGCCAGCTTTTGCTAAACATGGAGCATTTTTATAAAATGAGATTCACAAAATCACAGAATCATAGAATATTAGGGGTTCAAAGGGACCTCGAAAGATCATCTGGTCCAATCCCCCTTCCACAGCAGGACCACCTAGATCTAGTAGCACAGGAACATATCCAGGTGGGTTTTAAATGTCCCCATAGAAGGAGACTCCACAACCCCCCTGGGCAGCCCCTTCCAGGGCTCTGTCACCCTCACCAGGAAGAAGTTTCTTCTCATATTGATGTGGAACCTCCTGTGTTCCAGCTTTCACTCATTGCCTCTTGTCCCATCATTATTATTGCTCATCAAAATCTTTATTGCCTTAGAAAGTCGATCTCTTTGCCCGGGGCAATACTGGTCTGGCCAGCAAATGTTTTAAGGTCTAAACTTTAAAATATTATAGAGCAGTTTGGGTTGGAAATCACCCTCAAAGACGGTCTAGTCCAAGACCTTCGCCATGGATAGGGGTACCTTTCACTAGATCACCTTGCTCATGTTGGCTTGTACTTGCTGCGGAAACACTGATGAATGCACCGTGCGTAGTGTGCGTACAGATGCTCTTCCTTGACCAGAATAAGAATGGAAAGAGTTGCACGTGACAGTAGGTGGGCAAAATGTCTTCAGTATTGGATTCCCTTCACGTTTCAGCCTCTACTTGGCTATAAATAGTCTCTACGTTTACTGAAGCATTTGGGGGTGAAGAGGGAACTTTCTTCTACCGATTAAAAGACAGCCAGTTGTCCAGTAGATTCAGTGATATGAGTCATAACTAATTCAGGCAGTTTTGTGGCCAGCCTGGATATACAGATGGCCCAGGAGTGTGATTGTGAATGTGATGTAAACCATTTCTTATCGAATCATAGCATCCCAAGCTGTTGCCATTTAATTGTTCAGTTTATACAAAAGTAAATGCCAGTAGGAAAAAAGGGAACCACTGGCGTGGTTATTCTGTGAGGTGCTGCTTGGTTGTCAGCTGCAGACTGCTTCGAGTTGCAGCTTCTGCCCCAGAAGGTCATGCACGCTTTCGCCGCCCCATTTGGCATGTTTCTGTCAGTTGCAGTGTCTTCACGGGGTTCTTTTGGTTTGTGTTTGCTCTTTTGTCTCTTCAACCCAAATCCAGTTGGGTTCACGCTGCAGTAGTTATATATCCAGCCCGAATGATTCTGAGTGATTCTGTGACTGCATTTAGGCAAGTAGTTTTAGCAGAAATACAAAACCATTGATATCATCAGACCTCAGAGGACTTGTAGTGCTGGCTGCCCAGGTCCAGGAACGGCACCCGTACAGCCACGCAGGGCTTGTTCTTTCCTACCAAAGCAAAATCTGTGATAAATTATGACCCCTTTGCTATAAATACTTGAAGAAGTAAAAGTCAAATAGAGTGAAGAGCTGTTTAAGCTTGTTAAATATTGGCAGAACACATGGATAAAAATATGGCTGGGAATAAACGTGGAACATGTCTGAGCATTAGAGCACTGAAATTCTGGGGACTACTAAAATAGAGCTTGGGAAGTTTGTGGAAGGGATTACACGATGCGACTGCCATATTAAATCAGTGATGCTGAAGAGATCTGTCTCCTGATAACTTCCTACCTTGACAATAGCAGGAAATACATCTTGTGATTCTCATTCAATCGTGCATTTGTTCTCTAGGCGCAGGCTCCTAGCGTGAGGAAAACTAAAGAAAGTGACAGAGTTAGAATTTGGAGTAGAATTTCCTTCTCCACAAGCAGTCCAGACTGGAATGTTGGACAATGCCAGCAGCACGAGAGTTCTGGCTGCAAAACAGTCAATTTATTGACTCATTAACAGTTCATAAAATTGAGCGCATTCCTCTGTTTCTTGTCGCTGGTAAACATATGCTCCGAATTTACAGTGGGATCTGCAGCACCATTCCATAAATATTAAAAATAGTTTTGTGATCATTACAACAAGTGTGTGTCGAGCACAGTGGAATCCTGTTCTGACACACAACAACTGCAAACTGCGTCGGGCGGGTTCGCGCCATCCCTGACCTGCTGAACCCTCCACAGCAATTCAGTGTGCGACTCACGGGAAGCCTTCGAGAGCAGTTGCTTCTTCCAGGCTCTAAAAGCAAACTCTGGTCATAACCATAATCCTACAGCTGTGGATTACACATACTGTGGTTCACGATAAGGTGTCGCAGATGGAACCAGTGAAAGGGCGTTCCCGGGATATTGACAAACCAATCTCATCACTACAGAGCATTCCAGTACAAAGTGGAGTTAGGACATAAACACCATTGTATCCAGTATTAAATAGGCTCTGGCACATCAGTTCCTACCAGATCCTTGTGATTTTACTCATACTGAAAAAAAGGTATTAACTTTGAGAAAGGAGTCTCCTTCTGTGGAGACGTCTGAACGCCCCCTGGACATGTTCCTGTTGGTCTAAGGGATCCTGCTCCGGCAAGGGGATTGGACTAGATGATCTTTTGAGGTCCCTTCCAATCCCTAATGGTCTGTGATTCTGTGACTAAGACCTAAAATGATCAACTATACTAGCCTACCTGACAGCACCTTGATGGTTAAAGCCATCTTACTAAAATCTATTGATTGTTGATGATCCCAGCCAGTTCAATAAAAGGGAAGATGTTCAAAAACACAAGTGCAGGGTAAGTCCTGGCAATGCTGTTGGTACTGGTCACCAGCAGGCTGTCTTACGCACTAGTTGTGGAGCAGTGCCTAACAGGATGCATCAAGGGTATTGATCAGTTCCTTCAAATATGCTGCCACATCTCAGTGATATCTCCTTAAGACAGTTTGCAGTGGACAGACAGTAACAACAAACAACTGCATGGATCCCTGCCTTAGTATCACGTCACAAATAACAACTCAGCGTATGGTACTACTGTTCTACTACTTAAACATACTGCGTGAGAAGCTACTACCCGTGTAGCTGACATCTCATCCATTTTCCTCCCACTTTTCTTCCAGATCTTAGTGTGTAGCTTCCAGCTTTACATAGGCACTGTCTGGTGTTAACCATATGTTGTGTTATTACTCAAAAACTACAGCTCTTTTATTTCAAAAAGCTGCACTGAGTTTTGAGATAAAATAAAAACTCTTCTGGAAGCCAGAAATTAACTTAATTGAAACAATCTTATGTCTTTGTTTTGACTTTTCTAATACTGTGGGGAAAACAGAATGATGTCAATAGAAAATTCCAATCTTGCTATTTTTCAGGTTGTTTTAATCCCACCCACGGCACAAACAAGAGTATCTGAACAGTTTGTAGCTACTACTGGTTTCCAAGTTGATGACTAAGTTAGTATCTTATTTTGCATCAGGTGTAAACTTTTTGGCCTGCGTATCCATGGGCTCTGTATCCTACACAAGTGTCATTCAGAGCAGCGATATGAAAGAGTCAGCCTTGCTTAAGAAATGTCTGTGCAAACACGTAGGTGAAGAGATAGAAGAAGATTATAAGACCACACATGGTTGCACTCAGAGAGCTGTGAGCAATAGCTTGATGTTCAAGTGCAGACCAGCTATGCCTGGTGATCCTCAGTTTTAAGCCCAGTGTTGTTTAACATCTTTGTCAGTGACTTTAACAGTGGCACTGAGTGCATCCTCTGCAAAGCTGCTGATGACAACAAGCTCTGTACTGTAGTTGACAGGCTGGAGGGGAGGGAGGCTGTCCAGAGGGACTTTGACAGGCTTGAGGATTGGGCCCATACAAACCACATGAGGTTCAACAAGTCCAAGTGCAAGGTCCAAGTCTGGGTTGGGGCAATCCCCACCACAGCTACCTCTGTGGATTAAGAGTGGTCCTGAAGGCCGACAGTATCCTGGGCAGTATCAAAACAAGTGTCACCAGCAGATGATCTTTTGAGGTCCCTTCCAATCCCCAATGTTCTGTGATTCAGACCAAACTGCTGATAAACTTTGTTTCTTTATTGAAGAGATAAGTGCTTAATATCTTTTCCTCCTCCAAAACAGCCCTGTTATCTGAAATAGATGGATCAGGTGGGTTCAAAGGAAACAGCAAGGTGCTAAAAATCACCTCAAGGACAGCACATTTATCTAAGGGCAGTTCTGACCCATTCACTTAATGCTGATGTTGAGAGAAAAACCTGATTAACAGGAAGACTAACTGCACAAGCAAGTAGAGCTGAGAGTACAGCAGTGGGAGGGAGCAGTAGTAAATACAACAGGCTGAGCTTCAATCAGGTGCAACACAACAAGTGATAGTTGTTCATCTCCTGTTTGCATCAACTCTAAACTCAACAGAGCTCGGTGAAATGAATTCCTTCTTCAAAATGTGTTTTGCCCAATCTGATCTACTCTCGAAATCACCCACAGGCACTAGAAGCCGTATGATTTTCTACCACGTACATATGCTTTTTGGTGGAATTATATTTTTAATATGAAATCTATATATAATATTATCATGTGAACATATGTTCTTGTCTTTTAATTTTTCAAATGAGATTTTTCCCAATCCTGCAACTGACTTTTAAACTGAACCCAGAAGAAGGGATGATGTACAGCTTTTTAAATTTAACTTTCTGCTTCCGTTACTGCGTCTTTCTCAAACTTTTGAAAAGTTTGGAAAAGTGCCAATTATAAAATTAAACCACAGTGTAAAAAATTTGCTATATACTCCCAGTCCTAGAGAGTTTTGGAAAGGCCCAGGCCATCAAAAATGAACTCACAAGACTACTAATGTTACAACATGAAAGAACATGTGGACTTTATTGCGCTTAGTGAACAACATGGGAGTTGCAGGAAATGCAGTTTTCCTGAAAAAATGTTTCTCGCTGGAACACACAGTAAAAGAAAAGGCTTACCCCAGTTAAAGAGAAGGAAAAAAACCCAAAACCCCATGATTAACAGCAAAACAGATTGTTGCTCATGATGCATAAACACGTGTAGTTATGCCAGTGAATGGGTAGAGCAAAATAAAGATGGGGTGTAGCTGAGGCTGCTGCTTTAGGAGACTTAGGCTGGTTTGAAGGGTGTGAGTGGCAGGTTTACAGGGCAGCTTTGGTTTAGCAATCTTCACACAATCATGGAATCATTAGGGACTGGAAGGGACCTCGAAAGATCATCCCGTCCAATCCTCCTGCCACAGCAGGATCACCTAGACCAAGTCACACAGGAACACGGCCAGGTGGGTTTTAAACGTCTCTGGTGAAGGAGACTCCCACCCACCTTCTTTCTGTTGGTGTTCATTATTCCTTTCCGTGGTCCTGACTCATTCTCTACAATCACATAAAATTACACAACCACAGCAAAAGCAGTTTCTTTGTTTTTCCTCATTTTAATGAGTTAGATTTGTTCAGTGAAAGGAAGGAAGCAAGGCTGGACGCCTACAACAAGGAAATGGGGAAATGAGGAGTTAAGTAGCGGGATGAGGAAAAGCAGGCTGCCGGACTTCTCTCCGTAACAACAACATGTTCTGTTCTGTTTGTGACCTCTGGATGGTAGCTCAGCATGGGCAAGGTGATGCCAAGTGTGGTTAAGACAGTGTAGGAGATCCCCATCACTTCAAGGAGACCGGTTTGCTCTGCTCCCACCATCCCATCCTCTCCCTTCTCCTGTTTTGTTGTTGGCCCTTACTGGTCTTGTGCAGAATCGATTGGTACTGCCACCTTGGCAAAACGATTAATCCAGACTAAAAAGATGAGCTGTGACCCGAGGTAAGGCAAAAATGGGACTGCACGATCAGGAGTGTGTGCAGGGAACAAAAGGGATTGGAAAAGAGGAGAGGGAGTCGTGGAAGGGTGGAGGTCAGCTCAATCACCATCAAAAGTGACCGATGAAATCAGACTACATAGAGACAACAACAGAAATCTTAGCTGAATAGCTCAGACCACGTGGCCACTGCACTGGACTTTTATAGAGATATGTAAGTTCTCTTACACATTTTTCTGCAAAGCTAGTTATTCACACAGCCTGAACAGCTCAATGTTCTTCAGTGTCAAAATGCAAACCAGGACACTTTCAGTAAAACCCTTTTAGATGTGCAGCTAGTGCACAGAGGGATTTTAAAAATCCTTGAAATACGTCTTGATGCTGCTCTCAGCAGTCCGTAACTGAGCAAGTAAAAGACAGTTTATGCATATGCCCTAAAACGCGAGGCTTTTCCCCCAGCATTTCAGTCTTTTAAATGAATTTATCATGAAGCACAAGATAAATGTCATTTTCATTAACTTGCAGCAAAGAAGTGGCTTAGTTGTTGTCTGCAGTCATTTCATTTATCACTCCAAGCACAGGCTGCACCACACTGGTTCTTCGGAGACACAAAGCGATTTCTGCACACCAAGGAAGTGTTTTGCCCTGAAGAAATTCTGTGTGACTGTTCAGAAAGGAAGAAGTTTTGATGCTGATCTTCGAAGCAGCACTCTTCACACAGAAAACCCCTTCTGGGGGGCCAGAGTCACTACTCGCCGTGAAAAACTTGCGCAAACCTTAATCACACACTAAGTCTCCTAATTCCAGTTAGAGAATGGGGAAGGGTGTCTGCAGGCTCACAGGAACTAATTATTCTACAGAATAAAATAGAAAAACAGAAAAGAGAAGAGCATCTGTGATAAAGGACCATGTTACAGCAACAGTCCTTTGGGACAATACCTGTAGGTTCTCACCGTATCGCCTCTGCTGTCTTGTACAATGAAGTTTTCATTGATAATTGTTTTGCTCTGTATGAACCAGACGTCAGACCCATTGGGGCAGCTGGAGACAAGAAAGAGGCTCTGGGCTGGGTCCAAAGGTGCTGGTGGAGCACTGTTCCTGCTTTCAGTGGGAATTGGGTGTTTTAATTCCCCTGCATTTTTATGAGGCTGGATTTTTTTTACAAATTGAGAGTCATAAGAGCATACAAGCAAAATTAATTATTTTCTTCATACACTACAGAAAAATATTAGCTGAGGCACTTACACTTTTTTTTCTTCCAGTTCAGTTGACCGTAAAGATTCTGAGGAAATAACTTTGAGGAAGTTAATGAATCAGGAAATCCAAAACCAATTTACAAGGTGTGGCTGCTATTTTACCATAGCCATGTGTTTTGTAGTTTTCACAGAATCACAGAGCATTAGGGATTGGAAAGAACCTCGAAAGATCATCTACTCCAACCCCCCCCCCAGCAGGACCACCTGGATCAAGTCGCACAGGAACATGGCCACGAGGGTTTTAAGCAGCTCCGGAGAAGGAGACTCCACAACCTGCCTGGGTGGCCCCTTTAAGTGCTCTGTCACTCTCCCCACAGCTCAGGGAGGAGAATTAGAAACCAGTCTATGAGGTAGCTTCAAGAGCAAAATTGGAAATGTATCTCCTAGTATGTGTGACTTGATCTAGGTGATCCTGCTGTGGCAGGGGGATCGGACTGGATGATCTTTTGAGATCCCTTCCAATCCCTGATGTTCTCTGATTCTGACTTCTTTTTCATCACTCTTTCAAAACAAGTGTCCTTTCTGGAAACTCCAACGGAAGGAGTTAAATGAAACCTGAAATAAGAGATGACTCCATTGTAGTGGAATTAATCAAACACGGTGATAAGACAGACATATCTCATTTCAGAAGCTTGGAAAGAATATCTTATCACAGTTGCTTTGGTGACCTCACTTTTTAACTTTCAGAGGAAATGCCTTCAGCATGCAACCTCACGCTGAGGAAAAGGAGCCAAAATAAGTAGACTGAGCAATGTTACTGAGGTTGCCAAAGGATTTTTTAACAGAACCACTTTTCCTCACAGGCTCTGCCTCGTGTAAAAACATATTTGGTTTGCAGTTAGAGGACGACTTTTATCTTAAAGAAGTTGTATGGACCCGTAGAAATCATGTCTGGCTACGATCTCTGCTCAGAAACCTGTTCATAAGTGAAATGGCAGCATCAGGTCCAAACTCCTAGATATTCTACAAAGGACTCAAAGCCTGGAGTGGTGCATGCTTGTATAAATAAAAGCAGCATCATGACCCCTTTTTCTATACAATCCTTCGGCTAACAAGTTCTGTTAAGGATGAAATTACAGTAGGATCTTTTATTTCTCAGTCCCTTATTAGTCTTAAGTAACCCTGTGGTCCCACTTCAAAGCAGTTCAGTGATCCAGCTGAACTCCACTCTTCAGCTGGATCTCAACAGAGAAAGAGAGATGGAAAAAGAGAGGACAGCTCTGTTATTGTAGGAGCAACAACATGTTGTGGGATTTCATGTGGCAGCGAGATGTAATTAATATTTATACTGCCATTTCCACTTCTGTATAATTAGGGGAAAAAGGTTAAAATCTACATCTGGACTCTTTGAAGACACTTAGGAGATACTGAGGGAATAATGGGAAAACCAGAACGCTTTCAGCATCTGCTGCTGTAGCTAGGGCTGGATTTTAGTGTAGACACCTGATCTTCTGATAAAGAAGCTGATAAAATCCATGTTCTTTCTTTGCACTACTGCAAATGCAGAAGAACAATGTGTGGCAAGTAGTTGCATTTCCTGGCTTATGTTTGGTGACTGTTATTTCTCTTGAGTGTGGCACAGTGGAAGATGACACTTCTTTTTGCCATGCTGGTGTTAGAGAAGGCCAGGTGACCTTTTTTTTCCATATCGTTTGTCAATAACGTGACTGAAGCAGTTGTAAGCTACTCTGCAGGCACTAAAATATGCTCCAAATACACTGACCAGTGATTTCTTCATGTGTCTAGAACATTGTGGAAATACACACCTCAGTAATTTTGTCAAGTAGATTCACAGAACATTAGGAGTTGGAAGGGACCTCGAAAGATCATCCAGTCCAATCCCCCTGCCACAGCAGGATCACCTAGATCAAGTCCTACAGGAATCTATCCAGGTGGGTTTTAAACATCTCCAGAGAAGGAGACTTCACAACCCCCTGGGCAGCCTGTTCCAGTGCTCTGTCACCCTCACTGGGAAGAAGGTCCTTCTCACCTTTGTGTGGAACCTCCCATGTTCCAGCTCACACCCCTTGTCCCATCATCAGATGACACTGAGTAGAGTCTGGCTCCATCCTGCAGTGTAATGGTAGTCACTGTGAATTGTTCACGGCCAAAAGGCTCCTTCTTGACTTAGGGGTTGTGCATTTTATTTGAGCAGTTGTAGATGCATGGCCATTTGAAATTGAGCAGATTCAGACTCGCTGTTGTTGTTGAATCACTAACCAAATTTCCTGTCATGGGACAGGAGAGTCAAACTGATTTATGGGGGAAAAGGAAGCAAGACACAAAAAAAGTTTCTACAGGCAGCATTAAGCTGCGTCCCTGCAGAACCAGCGAAGAACAGCGTGGATGAACATAAAGAACAGCAGAATTGAAGCCATTTTTTTCTGAAATGTGGATCACTTGAAAAGATCTCTGACTCTGACACCCGGATGCAGCCCTGTGCCACGTGCTTTAGGCAGCCCTGCTTCTTCACAGAATCACAGCACATTAGGGATCGGACCTCGAAAGATCATCCCCCACCACAGCAAGGTCACCTAGATCCAGCCGCACAGGAACTTGGCCCCACACTTTGGCTCATCTACTTTCAATCTGACACTTTAACACACATGCCCCTTGCAGATTAAAAAGCTAGAATATAGTCCCCCTTCTCTTGGTAAATGATAAAAAGTGAGTTTCTTACGTAACCTTTTGCGGGAATCATGGAAGACACCTTTCCTTTAGAAAATCTTTCATCAGGTAACGTGGTGGTGAGATTTCATTACTATCTGCACTACAGAAGTGCGTCAGTACGCAGTCCTAGTTACAGGATCTCACTGTAGGTGATGCTCTTGAAACCCAAGTCTCCCTTCATTCTCAAGATAAGTACCTTCTGGGCCATAGCAGTGTGAAACAGCCTATTCTTCTCAAGGTTGTCCTAGAGGGCTGAACTATTGCTGATTGTCTGGGTAAGATAAGCTTACAATGCGCTTCCCTTGTCTACAAAAAGCTGGGTCTAAAATAATTTAAGCTGGGAATCAAGTAATAACTTCTGGTCACCATCAGCACAGGCAAGAGTCAAACTGATGACTTAAGAATGAAAGGTGCTGAATTCCACCACCAGCCACAGTGTTGCAGGCTGTGCAAGGAAAATCAAAACAAACAAACAGAAAGAGCTGTTTGGTGTTGAGTGGGCTCTGTGCTTTAAATGTGAGGAGGATGGAGCCAGGCTCTGCTCAGTGGCCTCTAGTGATAGGACAAGGGTGTGAGCTGGAACAGAGGAGGATCCACATCAACATGAGAAGGACCTTCTCCTCGGTGAGGGTGACAGAGCCCTGGAAGGGGCTGCCCAGGGGGGTTGTGGAGAAGTTTAAAACCCACTTGCCTGTGTTCCTGTGTGACTTGATCTAGGGGATCCTGCTGTGGCAGAAGGATTGGACTGGATGATCTTTGGAGGTCCCTTCCAATCCCTAATGTTCTGTGATTCAGAATACAGTAGTCCCTCTACGTGAAAGATGGCATTTACCGCTGCTCTTGTTTGTCATTGTGATTAAATGCCTACTCTGAAAGGAGAACTCTTGCTTTCAGGTTTTTGCCTCCCTCCTTTTTCTTTTCAATTTGCTTTTGAAATTCATGTTAGTCTTGACCACTTTTAGTTTGCCTGCATGGGAGAGGTAATAGCCTTGGTTCTGCAGAGGGAACTCTCTGTGCTTCAGCTGCCCCTGATGGGATCACGCATTTTTTTAAAAAATAAGTTATATAGTCATATAAAAATCTAGATAGAAAACTAAATTACATCAGCAGTGAAAAATCATGCCCGAAACATCAATTCTAATTTAAAAGCATTTCTTGAGACAATGCAAAAGGTAATTCTATTGCTGGAGTGAGGCAGGCAGGGCTGTTCTGGGACAAAACTAATATAGAAGTCTGACAAATATTGTTAATAATCCACTGATATGTGTAACTGATGCGAACGGTGTTGACAGCACCATATTGCAAAAAAGAGTCATAGCCTGATGGGAACATTACAACCCACTGGTTGAAACATGCAAGAGCCTTTAATGCTGTTAGGGTTGCCACCATAGCGATGGACCAGATTCCCAGGAGCTGACATCTTCATAAATCAGCAGCTCTGTGGTATCACAACAGGTCCTTGGTTTGACTAAGACGTGGTTACAGTCGAGGGCTGCAGTAGAGCAGAAACCACGCTAAGCCACAGCCTATCCGCGCCGGCGACACGTCAGAGGCCAGAAAACAAAGGGAACTTATTAAGTCTGCCGCCTTCTCTGCAAAACAGTGACTCTAGAATTCAGCTGATTTCAAAAGCTGTTTGAGATCAAAACCCAATGCTGTATGTGCCTGTTAAAAATTTCAAGTTAATTGACTTGTTAATCACACACCAAATCCTGCTTCATATGTTATTACATTAAATGCTTCCTATTGTAAAGAGCATGTGCCAACCTACAAATGGGTATCTACATAATGGGCATCTACATATGTCCATCCTTGTAAGAATTTCTGCCCCATTAGCAACTTCTGCACATATACAGTTATTTATTTGCTTTTTAGAAGTTTAATTAAAGTGTAAATATTGCCGTCTAATGTAGCTGGCTGTCAGTAGGCACTTGTTTTTAAGAAAAATGTGACATATGTAATTGAAAAAGAGAGCATAAAATGTTGCTTGTAATTATACAGGAATATGGTGTTCAGCTTAAGACTAAATTGGGTCTCCTTGTGTACAGTGATAAGTGTTGTGCTGCTTTACAGCTTGATTTTCTGATCTTGGGAGGACGGGGAGCAGTATCACAGAATCAGAACATTAGGGATTGGAAGGGACCTGGAAACATCACAGAACTTTAGGGAAGGGACCTCAAAAGATCATCTAGTCCAATCCCCCTGCCAGAGCAGGACCACCTAGAGCTACACTCATAGGAATCAGCTGGCTCTCCCTGTGATGAAATGCATTTTCCTAGTGAAAATGTCACCTCTGCATCTCTCATGCAGGTGGAGATTTTATTCTCCTCCTGTTCTTCATTTCAAATGCTCATTCCTTTTTTGAATGACACAATGACTGCCTTATGCTCCCTGGAAACCTGAACTGTCTTTTGAAATTAAGCTTAACCTGTCACTTAAGGAATGGGGGTTTTTTAATATGTACATTAGGGCTGAGTGCATTCTGTTAATTTGAATTAAAATTAATGTCTGGATAGAGTATAAAAGGAATGAGCAAAATTACCCTTGAATTTTTATTGTATTTATATTTGATTACATATATCCTTGGTGTCCTTATTTACTTTATTCAGAAAATAGTGCCTCGTATCTTGTCAAGCAACTTAACTGGAGACATCTTGGTGTCCAACAAGCGGAGCACGCTGCTGGCTCGTGCTTAGCTGGCCGTCAGTCTTGGAGACCAGTCGTTTGGGTACGTGTGGGCAGCGCATGCTTTGCAGAAATATCGTTCAGCTCCTTCATGTAAAATACAATCGAGAAACAGACTTGTTGAGAGGGGGGCTCTCTCGGGTGCGTGGGGTTGGCAAGTCCTTCCTGTGGAGCAGCCCTGCTCATGCCAGCGCCTCGATGGGTCGCTCCGTGTTTTCACGCCGTGGTTGATTTTTTACTGTGCTTCGTTTAGACAAGACCGTCGTAAGCGACAGTGTCCCTCCAGGAACTAGAAACACCAGCTCGATAAACTCGCTGCCAACCCATCCTGGCCGGTGTCTTTGGGAGGGAGCGGCCGTGCGGTGGTTGTTTGGGGTTCTCCGGTGAAGGAGACACTCCGCCTCCACCAGAGCAGCTCCGGGGTCCCCAGTCGCTCCTCCGCGACGCTGGTCCCGCTCTGAGCCGTCGGAGCGGGGACCCCGACCGCCGCCCTCCGCAACCCTCTCCGACCGCTCCCGCCCTGCTCCGCCGCCACAAAAGGCACCCGCGGGCACGAGGCGACGGCCGCTGCCCCCGCGAGCCAGTAGGGGGCGCTCGCGCTTCACCGTGCGGCGTTCCCGCGGGCCGGGGACTGCGCGCGGCTGCAACGGACGGGGCCGACCTCGCCCCGGCGCGGCCCCGCCGGGTGCCCCTGCCCGCTCCGGGGCTCCGCTCGCCTGCGCCTGCCTCCTCCCCTCTCGTTCCCGTGGCAGTTCAAGCTGCCAAACGTGTGCAGCCTCCGCCGTGCGCGAGGGGATGGGGCTGTGTTCCCCTCGGGGGATCGCTGTCCCCTTGGGTCCCGTCCCTGACGCACCGTAGCCCCTCTCCGCCTGCTCCCAGGGGTGGCGGGCGCGTCCCGCTAAACTTCCTCGCCGCGAGAGGCTGGAGGGGAGGGCGAGGAGTGCAGCCCGGCACCGGTGCAGACTACGTGCGGTTTATTGTGTTTTATTTATTCTCTTCGCCACGGAGCGGATCAGCAGGGAGAAAAATAATATCTCAGAAAAGAAGTCCCTGGGGAAAGATCCTTTCAAGGGTCTCGCTCGTTCCCAAGCGGTGTCTGGTGTCTGTGCGGACAGGGAATGAATAAGCAGCCAACGGTTCCGTGAAATCACTTACCGAAAAATTAGCTGCCCATTAAACGGGAAGCGACGAGGAGCGGCCGTGCGAGTTCTGCCTACACACGACTGCGGAGGGGAGGCGGGGGCCGGAGCGAGGCACTGCCCCGTTTCCAGCGCCGTCCCCATCATCTCCCGGCCCCGGAGGAGCGGGACGGTGGGTGTGGAGCAGCAGTGCTTCAGTCCCCACCCCGCAGCCGCCCTTCCCCAGGCAGCCGCGGGAGCCGCCGCGCTCATTCTCCTCCCTCTCCTCAGCAGCCCCGGGTGTCCGCGGCGGCGGGAGGCGGAGGCGGCGGGAGGGGACAGCGGAGCAGAGCGCAGCGGCGGTTGCCGGGGCCGCCCGGGAGATCCGCGGCGGTGGGAGCCCCCCGCACCGCCCGCACCCCGCATCGGCACAGCTGCACGGCGGCAGCTCCCGCCTACTCGCCCGCCCGCCCGCTCGCTCGCCCGCCGCGGTACCGCGCAGGATCTGCTGCCCTCAGGCAGTTCCTGCTCCGGTGTTCAGTGAGGAGGGAGGTGTGGGGGATAGGGGGCTTTATTTTGAGGGGATGCTGGCAGAGCCCTGCCACCTCCCGCACGGAGCACGCTGCCGATGCGTTCCTATTATGGAAGTTAAGTGAGAAACTCTGCAGCTTGAACTGATTCGGTGGAGAAAGGGAGAGGAAGGGGCAAGGGGGAGGGCGAGAGGAAAGCGAGATCGCCAAAACCAAGCCAATGGTTTTCCTGCAAAGTGCCGGGAAGTTTGTGGAGCACTTTCTAGGAATCAGGTCCTTCCTAAGAGTCTCTTGTCTTCCGAAGAACGAGCTCGCTCTTGGATTGCAGTGGATCCTTAAAGAGAGTCTCAGGCGCACTTGAATAATTCCTCTGCCGGGGCTGGATTGGAGGGAATTTAGGAAGCAACGCGTGTGCAAAGGAGAAGCCTTCGGAGCTCGCTCGCTGCTCCAATCTGTATGGATCTAAAAGTGTCACATCCAAGACCCTTCCATGTGCAGCTTTTGATTTCAAGGTTTCCTTTTCCACTTTAAGTAGCTGCTAGGAAACCGGACTCTTAGGACTCTAGGAAACTACCTCTCGCCTCTTTGGATACTTTTTTTTTCTTTTCCATTTCAGTTTTTTTGAATATCTGTGGAATTGGTCTCAAGCGCTCGGTGATTGCCTTTAATATGTCAAAATGGGTCTGCTGACGCCACTCCTGCTCTTTGGATTTGCATTTTTCCAAGTCTCTGGTAAGTCCGCTTATTTTAAGATACGCCGAGAAATCCCCCTCATCTGCATCTGATTTGGGACAGCACATGGACGGCATTATGAGCTTTACCAGGACAGAGCCTCAACTTTGTTTCTGGTATAAAAATGGTATCGGGGGGTGGTGGGGATATGTTTCCAATGAGCGGTTCTTCCCGCCTGCTAACTTAATGGGGAAGAGGGAAGAATAGGGACAGAGTCAGAACCACTGTGCTAAACCTTTCATTTCGGGGGCGGGAGGGACCTCTGGTAGCTGACATTTCCTTGCCTCCTTCTATTGTTAAACAACTTTCACGCCGGGAGAGCCGGCTGATGAAACAAATAGGTTGGCTCTCCCTCGCCTCCAGGTGAGGCGAAGTGGCCCGTTTCCAGAGTGCATAAACCGCTCCTTCGGCGCTGGCGAGGAGGAGGACAGGAGGGGCGAGCGGGCAGGCAGGGGGGCAGGCACTGGGGACAGCGCAGTCTCCCACCCACCACCTCCGGGTCAGGGCAGGTACGGCTGTGGCCGAGAGGCTGGGCGGGAGGGTCTTCCCATCATCTTCTCCCCCTCATGAAGAGCTTTCTGGAGGGAGTGTCGTCATGAAAGGCTAGATTTGGGGAAAAGGGTGGATTTTTTCCCCTCCCCTTCCCCTTTGGGTCTGCTCTACAGCACTTCTTGAGGGCTTCAGGGTGAAGTAATGGATTGGGAACTGTGAATTAGCACCTTGGGAGGAGCGCTGCAGTAGGGCGAGAACTTGAGCGCAGGGGGACATTGTCTTTCGGAGCCGGAGCTGGCGCTGAGCACACAGGGGAGAGGCGTTGCGCTAGTTCAAGCACACACAGTCAGCAAGCGAAGCATCTGTACAGCACACGTCTCTACAGGAGTGTTTGCTGGGACCAAATGCTCAGCAGTCCTCCTGGTACTGAGTATTTTCATCTCTGTGGGGTCTTAGACTTTGGGTAAATTTAATTTCTGAGCCCCTGCCTGGTTTTGCCTGGCTTTCAGAGGAAACTGTGTTCCGGGAGACCCGTGCTTACAGCACTTAGTGTATCAGAGCTGAAGCAAGGACTCCAGGTTCATTGTTTGCAGTCACAGACTGCTTTGGGTGTTTCTCCCTCTCATCTCCCCCACCTCTTAGCAAGAAAGAGGCAATGCACAGAAGAGGGAGGCACTCAAGTACAGCTTTGCCTTGCTTGCAGTTTAACGTTCAGTTTGGTCTACTGATAAGAAAATTAATGCATAATGTATGTACATGCTAAGCAGTGGGAAGTTTTATCTGTGAAAGGCTTTCCTGGAACATTTGCATCTCTCAGCATTGTCAGAGTTTGGCAGGGATTTTGTTTTCTGGGTACTGTATTTTTCCTCCTGTATCACATTGTGAGCCTTAACTTTTAGGACCACCAAAGCTGGAGATATCTTTGTGTCCAGACAGAAGACACCTGATTATTAATGCGTGTTCCGAATTGTGCGTGGCTAAAAGGAGTGCGGTGACAGTGCTGGGTGGAGGTGACAGAGTGAATCAGAGCAGCTTGGTGTTGCAGAGTGTAATGAGTGTACCGTGCTGTTTGGAGATACATGAAACAAACGCAATTAACCAGCTTGCTGGAACGACGACGGGAGCGAGACATAATGTATTCTTAGTTTTGTCGTGGGGAACACAAGTAGAACCTTTGTTCTGGATGGGGGACACAAGTAGAACCTTTGTTCTGGTTTAGCCTTCTACGACTGCCTGGGAGGTGGGGAGGCAGGTGAAGCCCATAGCTAGTGTGCATCTGGACCGTTAGAAAAGGGAAGCTGAGCAAGTGCCCAGAAGAGAGTGATCCTCCCCATTTTTGTGGGAAGATATTGCAGAAGATAAACGTCAAGTTTCCTTACATGTAGGAGTGCAGCAGATAAACACATGCATTCCCTCATGGGCTAGTGGGTAGCACATCATGCTCAAGCAGAGATAAGCTGTTGTTCTGGAAAGCACTAACAAGTAGCTCTGAAGGAACACTGGCATGCAGGCTTGGCAGGCAGTGCTGTTGTCCCTTTGGAAGCGTGGTGACTAGAATTGCACCTTGGGGTGATGTATACTACCAGTTGCTTTGAACAGGCAACCCTACACATTAGCACTGCTCATAATGCTTTCACTTAAGCAAAAAGAACCCTAACCTCAGTGGACCACTTGTTCGATGGTTTGGCTTCCAAGTTTTAGAGATTTCTGGTTTTGAGAGCTTTTGTTGGTGGGTTTGGTGGGGTTTTTTGTTCTCTTGGCATCAGGTCCAGACAGAGGGAAGCGCTGTAGCATTTGAGGTGTGCTAACCATCTTTTTCCCCGTGACATGGGTTTCTTTAGTGATTCAAAAGTGCTGTTACACGGCGCGTAATGTGCGAGATCAAAATGGTAATTTTTTCTTCTGAAGTTATTTTCTCTGGCCATGCTTTTGTGACACCTGGAAATTGCAAAGCTCAGTGAAAATGGCAGGAAGCACGAGATACGAATGTACTTCTACAGACACACACATACATATGTATATAAATTCTGCCTTTAAAAACTCTGCTGATGATTTTCCTCTACCCTTGCCCACATTTTTGCAGTCTGTGCAGGGAATAATTGTAATCCTCTTTAGCTGTCAATCTCAGTTACTCTTCTTGAGAAAGTCAAACAGGAAGAAACCCCCCCAAACATAGAAACCTCCAAAGAAAAAACACCCCACCGTACTAAAAATTAAAACACTATCTGTTTGATTTAGAATCATTCAGATTGGAAAAGACCCTTGGGATCATCTAGTCCAACCATCAACCTGACTCTTCAAGTTCACCCCTAAACCAGTTGTCCCAACACCACATCTAAGCATCGTTTAGACTCGTCCAGGGCTGGCGACTCAACCACACTCTGGGCAGCCCATCCCAGTGCCTGACGATGACTTAAAGCAGCAGATGACTTTTTTTTTCCCCTATAGTGCTCCATTGATTTTTTCTTTCATTGTTTTGTGGTTTTGGTTGTCTTTCTCCCAATCATTAGAAAAGCTTGAAAAAATTCATACTAACAGAAAAGTGCACAACTGCCAGGAAGACAGGTGTGGGGAGTTACACGGAATCACAGAACATCAGGGATTGGAAGAGGCCTGGAAAGACCATCTAGTCCAATCCCCCTGCCACAGCAGGACCACAGATGCTAGTTTCAGCTGGTCAGACTGCCTCGGTAGTTTCAATGGTAATGACAGCTTTTTATGTCAGGGCTGGCTTTTAGCCATTGTCCCTTGAAAACTACAAGTGAGATGCTCTTGAATGTGTGCTGGTGTTAAAAGATACGCGAGAATAATTCTGTGAAACAGCGGTTTATCTCCATATTCATATATTTGAAAGGCCCTTCACAATGAAAAGGATGTGTCTCAAAGGACAGGAGGGCTCGAGCATTCTCTCTTGTCCTTTTTTTAATAATTCATTTTTTCACACCAGTGAGCTACATGTCTGTTGCCTTGTGCAGGTCTCTGTTGCCTGTCGGTGAACATGGCTTACATATAAAGCTAGAGCACGTTCTTCCAATGAGGCTTTGAGCTGACAGGGTCTTGATCTCTCATGTGAGTTTTACTGTTGATGGATAACCTTTGCTTCTGTGGAATGTGTGCATCTTAATGCGGTGTCATTCCGAGGTGGGTGGAGGGTTTGCATTTCTGTGTCCTTTAGCTTGTTCCTCTCGCAGGACTCGCTTCTGTGTGCTTCCAATGAAGTGTGTGCTCCCACCTCCTGTCCAGAATTCAAGCGTGTGTGTGCCAAGTTGATGATGCACTTCCAAACTTTGCTGAGTAGGGATGGACTTAGGCCCACCGTGAAATGTTTTGCTAAAGGGATCTTAATGTTTCGCTTTCTTTGCTTCCTGTCTGGTAAGTTGTTATTGCAACAGCATCTATATTTGTGTGCAGAAGATAGGCAATGAGGAAATCCTGTCCTTGTGCTGCCAGAGGTGTTTGAAGCATGTGGTAATCCAGAAAATTCATTTTTCTTCTTTGGTGTGCTGCAAAAGGTTTGATTCCCCATCATTCTTTCAGAAAAGTTAGAATAGTTTTTCCTTTTTTTAACATTTCAGTGACTATAATAGTGACAGAATCCCTTCAGTTAGGAATTTTCTGGAATTATGAGATTGATTTGCTCAAGGAAAAGAGGTTATAGCGGTGGAGGTTAAAGACATGTAACCTTGAAGGCAGGCAAAAGGATTTCAGTAGGTTTGTAAGGATGCATAATAAGCATGGAGGAGGGAGGTGTGCCAAGGAACGCGGCGAGAGGAAATGGAAGCTTTGGCTGAGTTAGCCTGGTCCAGTCCCCTTCCCGGAGCTGCTTTTCCCTAGCAATGCTGTGCAAGCTCACGGCACTAAACTCAAGACATGCTCTGTCCGCTGCTGAACCATTTAGTGGAAATTGCTGAAGAGTATGCAACAGCTTTTTAGCCATTTGCTACCCTTGAATTGCTATTCAAATATTGATCTCGGCTAAATAGATGGCTAACAGGTTCTGTACATTCTGTCTGAGCCACCTAGGAGGAACACTGCTGTCAGGTTGTATCTGTTAGCTCAGCTGGCATGGCAGAGGTTGCTCTTCCTGTGGCTGCCATCTGGCTCACCACCTCTCATACCAACCTTGTGGAGGGTACTCAGCAATCACTGATGCTGTTTCTTGCCAAGAGGCTGGGTTCCTGGTGCTCTTTTCTTCATTTCCACAGAAATGGATGCATTTTATAGTCTACAGAACAAAGCAAATAAATATGACAGGGGTTTTCTTTCGGGCTGAACAAACATGTCTTACATGTAGCTGCTGGGTTCTTTTTAATGGTTGCCTAGTCTTTCTTTCACTTACTTTTTATAGCCTCCATGCCTTACATATTCAAGACAAATCCTCTGCATTTTGGTACACACAGGAGTACGGAGACTGATCGTAAATCACTGCTTCAAAGAGAAAGTTGGGGACACCTCTTCTGCAGGGCTGGTCATGTGGACCGTTAGTTATGAGGTCTTTCCATGAAAACTGATTGCACAGAAATAAAACCTTGTGGGTGTAGATTTTATTCTCAACATCTTTAGCCTTAAACCCATTTTATGTACAGAGCAAACTCTGCGCTTGAGGTGGTGTGTTCTGAAATAAGATTGAGTGGTCGTCGTTGCTCATACCTCAGCTGCTTTGCTCAAGAAACAACCCTTCATCAGCCGTCAACTCCCTTATTGTTAAAGCAGGTAGTTGTAGCTAATTTAGGATGAGGTTCTGCACCATAATAACAATTCTGCTATTGAGTCCTTTGTGAGAAAGGCCTTGAAAGCACTTTATGATATCTTGACTCAGCACTAGGCAAAGGCTTGTTGTTCATGTAGTGCAGTCTTGTTGTAAGATGAAGTTGTCTTGTTGCTGCATCCTTCCACAGAAACAGCTTTCGAATGCCAGAGGACACAAGGCCATAGTGATGCTTCAGTTCTGCACACTGCTTGCCTGTTCCTATCCTGCTTTCTTTCCTGGTGCAGAGTATCCCAGAAAGCTCAGTAGTTGTCCAAGACAAAAGTTCATGGAGTAAGAAACGGCTTTTTAATTCCATCTCTGCATCTTATCTTGGTTTTGCTGCCATGGAAGAGTTCCAAGATGTGCTCTTAATGTTATTAAAGTAATAACAGTCATCAATAAACACGTGAACAACAACAGCCAAACTAATGAGTAGCACCCACGTAATCACCTGCTGGTACCTATACTAAGCCTCCTCTGTGATTTAGTGGCCAAGTCTAACTGAAATTGATCTTTGTATCATGGGCAAATGTGAAGATACCAATTCATACAGTGATCTGGCAGAAGAAGCTTGCGCCTCTGTGTGAAACTTGCAGTCTTTACCACTGGATGGTCTTTCAAGGTCCCTTCCAGTCCCTGATGCTCTGTGATTCCGTGTGCGTGAACAGTGGCACTGCCTTGCTCTGACAGCTTTCTGGAGAAAGTAAGGAGACTGGAAGAGCTGGGAGAAGGAGCAGGATAGGAGCCCGAGCCCAAGTCCATGGTTTGATGGATTAAAGCACTACCCCGTTTTGAAGCAGAGACTGAGAGGAGACACCTGCAGAAGAGCTGGGAGAAGGAGTGGGATTGAAGCCTAAGTCCAGGTCCATGTTTTGATGGATTGAAAGACTACCCCATTTTGAAGCAGAGATTGAGGGGAGAGACCTGCAGAAGAGCATCTTGGTGGGTTAGGCAGCATAGGGAGTGAAAAGTGGAGCAAAATACTACTGTCATGCTTAGCCTGCTAGTGCTGATGCCTAATAACCTCAGGGTTGTTCAGTACACGATACGTTTAGGCTTTTATCATTGCTCTGCCACTCGCACATCACTTATCCATCAGGCAAATAAACCTTTTTGTTAAATTGTTCTAGTCCAGATTTGTTTGGAGTGGTTGCTAAATTGTCATTTGATGCAGTGAACAAGGCCTTTGCTGGCTTTAACTTGATGCACTGCAGAAGGGCTGTGATGGATTGGTGGGGGTGGCTTTTTGTGTGCATGTTTCTACGATAGATAAGAAATTCAGTGGGCTAACTGAAATAGTTGGTTTATGTCAAGGCAACAGCTATTAAACAAAGGATTTTCAGTGGAAAAAAGTACCTATCAGAGATACTACAGGCTGGGTTTTACCCTTGACCTATTACAGCTGTTCTACCACAGAACCACAGAACATTAGGGATTGGAAGAGACCTCGAAAGATCATCCAGTCCAATCCCCCTGCCAGAGCAGGATCCCCAAGTTGCACAGGACCAAACTGCATTTTAATATATGATGCTTTGATTTTAAGCTACTCAGTGGGATATGTCTATTCAGATCTGTGCCTGTGGGTTTATTTTTCTT
This sequence comes from Rhinopomastus cyanomelas, assembly GCA_013400115.1. Lineage (NCBI taxonomy): Eukaryota > Metazoa > Chordata > Aves > Bucerotiformes > Rhinopomastidae > Rhinopomastus > Rhinopomastus cyanomelas. The sequence continues at coordinate 1,282,695 of VXBP01004446.1, forward strand.
CTGCATGAATTTGATTCATCCTCTGAAAACTGGGATGTTTAGCTAATGAGACCAGACAGTTTGTTCTGCAGGGTCACAGAGCACTAGGGATTGGAAGGGACCTCGAAAGATCATCTAGTCCTATTGGTTCAAGACCCACCATTTGGTATAAGGGGGCCCTATGATACAATTGGGTTTGAACCTCTAGGAATAGTTATCTCCATACTAAGTTCTTGCCTGTGCAGAGGTAGAATTACATACAGACACACTTACAATGAGAGGAATTCTCTTTGGAAACTGTAAGGAATCGCATTTGTGTCCCCGAAGGCAAAACTCTAAACTGTAGTAGGAACTGTTGGAACGCTGAATTCAAAGAAAATGGAATGTGTGGCAAGTAGACAAACAGATATTTAATTAAATATGAATCAGTGTTTATTATTTTTAACTGGACCTTTTTTGACAACTGCTCAATTTGGAATGAAATGCAAAAGAACATATGTCTGGCTTTGTGTGACCCCAAATTTTTCTGCTCTTCCTTTCAGCAGACAGCATGCCTTTTTTCCTCCTAAGTGATTTTGGTTGCTAGGAGAAGTGCAACTGTCTGCCTCGCTCTTACCCAGCAGCGAGACCGAAGAGTCTATTGAGGTAAAGAGAGGGGCAAAGCACAGCGCAGGCCATGAATCACAAGTTGTCTCTAACACGTCCACTTTGTTCCCACTTCTTCTTTGAAAACTTTTGTTTTTACTAATAGTGTTTCTTCTCAGCTGATCTCCCAAACCCATTCAGAGAGTGAAAAAAGAGTTCTGCTGTTGAGAGTCCACTCAGAGGAGCAAAATAAGTGGGGGAAGACTGAGACTTATTCATGAGGGCACAGTGGTAGCGAGGCACAACTCAGTGAATAGCTTCAGGCAGCCGCTGTTAAGAGCCGATGATTGATACCTCCTGAGTTTTACTGGGACCGGAGCACGCACAGGAAAGTCTTCACACTGGTCCTGCCAGTTCTAATGCAAGGTACTGAAGGAAGTTACACAAGATCTCCAATATTTGTAGTATTATTGAAGCACATCTGCAGCATTCAAGCAGTAATGCTGCAGAGATGTGTTTAAATTCGAGTAGGTAATAATCATGCTCTCGGTCACTTCCGATCCCTGATGCACTGTGATAGAGTGAGGCGCTTCATTCGCTGTCCAAATCAGGTTTGTGGAGTTAGCTGTGTGCTGTGGCCAGAATCGCTTGGCCATCACCTCCTGCAGTGATCCAAAACTGTGCTTAACCAGCTGTCGTTGGCCACTCTTAAACCTTTGCAGTTCAGGTTGGTCTCACGTAGCTGGGTGTCACAACAAGTGATGAGACAGTCCTGTGTATATCAGCAGACTGCTGAACTCATGAGAGTTGTGGCAGATCTCACTTGAAGTTGATTGTCTATTGTGTAGACAATACGTTCTCCTCTCAAGTGGTTCATGAAACCTGGCCTGAAGAGCAGTCTTAGAACAGTGATTAATCTCTCAGAGATTGCTGAGGAGGTCATGTGTGTGAGTCCTATGAGCAGGGAAGTAGCCCATGGCACTGCAGAGTTTGCCCAGTGGAAAGAGATGAGTGTCTGTGACCAGAGCAGGCTTCTGTTTCATTCCTTAAGAGGAGTAAGTGGTGAATGGCTGAGGGTCTCATTACCAATGTAGAACATCTTGTCGACTCAATTGTGTTATCAATGCAGATAACAGAGAAATTCAGTGATGATGTCATTGGAAAACAGAGCAGCAACTTGTACTGGTTTGGTATTCCCGTTTGCACAAAAGAGGTTTCCCCAGATTTCTGAGGGCACTGGGTGACCTGACAGCACTGGGTTCAGTCCCAGTGTCCTTTAGTGGAGTTTGTGTCTGTTTAGGTCAGGGCTGAATTAGCCCCCAGGGAAAGATGATGAGTTGTGAGTTCAATTACAAGGAGCTGGCTCAACCTTACAGCCTCCTGGCAGCAGTGAGAGGATGTGTGTGTGACTCCTTTGTGTGTGGCATTGTTTTCTTCTTCCTCCTGACCAACACAGACTTCAGGAGTGACTTAAACACCATCTACTGAGATCTCAGTCACTTCTGTGAAAACTCCAAGTGCTGAGAGGAAGAGCTTTCCATCATGTCACAACAGATGTTGCCTCAGCCATTCTTCAGTGTCAGCGCAAAAGTGCTGTTGTCCTTCTTCACGCTGTGAACTCCACAGTACAACAGACACACTTTTGTCATTGCATATGGCTATTAATTAGAAAAATCTGATTAATTATTAATATGCTAATATCGAGGACTTGCTCAGTACCACTCAGAAACTCCGTGGCAGTAGGGAGAATGAGATCCGTTCTCGGAGAGCACAGCTGGTGGTGGGAGAGGCGTGCTGCTGTTAATGGTGAGGAAAGAAGGGCTAGTGAGCTGCTGTTGCTAGCCCTTCTCTTTACCTGGCATTTACAGCAGGGCAGCTTTTGAGGCCGAGTGGTAGAATCATGGACCACGAGTCTGTGTTCCAGGAACAATGACACAGAAATCACTGCAGCTGAAACTTCTTTAATGTATTCTGTCTAACCATAGGAAGGTGGGCAATCAGCCTTCAACATGGAACCTGATTTTTTAGTGCTCTATAAAGTTATAAATACAACTAATGCTGAAAAGCAAAATACACAAGTAGGAGAGCATGGAATTGGAATGGCATTCAAGAAAACACTTGTGCTGACACTCCTGTTGAAGTACTTGATAGTATTTGAAGGCTATCAAATTTGACTGTGATTTTTCTCTTACGTGTAAGTGCTCTATGCAGGGTGTGTGCACAGAATGTTATACACAACACCGTGGATCCTGTACAACTAAGACAACCCTCTTAATTTACTGGGTAATCTGGGTGAGTTACATTCTGGGTGAATGTTTAGATTGCTTTTGCTTGGAGGTTTTATTGGTGTTTTGGGGGTTTTTGTTCTTTTTTAAATTCACAGCTGATCTCCCTTGTATGGAAGAAACACATGGGGTTTCTGTGGTGACCATGAGTTGTGTGTGAAGCCCTGAGTCAGCAGAAGATGCTGGGAATTTTGTCGTCAGCATCAGCGAGGCCACTGGAGGGTCTGACAATGTGGGAGGCCAGTGCAGAAAGGTTTGGGGTTTGTCTTGGTTTTGTTTTGTTTGTGCTGAAGAGATTCACTTAAAACTAAACCTAAGGCTGTAATCAGGAGGCTAACAGATGCGAGAAGCTGTTAGCTCTCTGTTAGCTGGCTGGTGGAGAGTGACGATAATCACGCGTAATGGACCGGTATCGTAAGCAGCAGCGAGCTCAGCAGCTCGAGAAGGAAGCCTGCACCTCCATGGAAGTGCACTACCTCTTCTCCAAACAAGGGCTGGCTCTTGCCTTACAGAAGGCATCTTCAGCTGTAGCTGGCATGAGAACCACAACTCGCACTATTGAGGAGGCCACAAATCTGTCTTAAAACCAATCTGTAATAAGTTTACCAAGTCGAAAGGCTGATGCCTTATTTGTCTACAGATTGCTTCCATACCTCTCAGGATTCGTGGCCACGTGTCTGACTGGGCCACTTGATATTTCCAGGTTAGCATCCTGGCACTCTGCACTGCACATTGCTACCACACGACCACTGTAATGGTACTTCTGGCGTCTTCTGAGATGCTCTCAGCATGTACTCTCCAGGTCCAAATTGCTCTTTGACCCTGTGCATTAGCATCACAGTCCAGGCCAGGGTTTGTTACAGGCTGGATCTCGTTCATCCTGCACTACTCCAGCTGATGTAGCCTGCAGGCATTGTGGGAAGATCCCTAAAATAGCTTCCTAAGAGCGGGGGTGCTTCTGGGGTTCTCTTCTAGCTGAAGGGAAGGAATGTTTTCTGGCCACCTGATGTCTTTTGCTGTCACACCCAGATGAGAACACAGAGGAGAAAGGGTGGACCACAGAGGGGCAGAGCTTGAATCACAGAACATTAGGGATTGGAAGGGACCTTGCAAAATCATCTAGTCCAATCCCTCTGCCAGAGCAGGATCTCCTAGATCCAGTCACTAGGGATTGGAAGGGACCTTGCAAAATCATCTAGTCCAATCCCTCTGCCAGAGCAGGACCGCCTGGACAAGCTGCACAGGAACACATCCAGGAGGGTTTTACCTTTTCATTTTTTCAAGTGCCTTTGGAAATTAATTCCCTAGTGCTCCAGACTTGTAGTTAACACTTTGAGTAGATAGGCAACGGTTTCACTTCTAACACGGGTGATGTGTTAAGCGAGGGAGAGAAGATGTGGAGAAGGTTGGTTTTAACAAGGACTCGGCTGGAACCGCGCTACTTAATGAATAGCTAATATCACATCCTGCGGTGTTGTGACTGCTAGTGGTCTCCTGTCCAAGTAGCATTCTCGTTGGGCTCCCTTCACTGATGGATCTCTCAGGGTTAGAATTCCTCTGTCTGCTTTAGAAAGAAGATGGGCTACAAGTTGGACTTGCTGGGATGGAACATTTTAACAAGTTTCTTTGGAAGTGAGACTTGAGTGCAGAGATTGAAGCAGAAAAGCCCCGTGCCATGCAGGAGCAAAGCTGCCTAGCTTGTACACCGAGGACCTGGAGAGGAAATAGCTTCTTTAATATTCTGTGCTGAGTGCTCAGAAGGCTTTTCAGATTCACTTGTGTCTATTAAAGTTTTTTTATAACTCGGTAGGAATTGGTTGCATATGTGTGTGATACAAATAAAGTGGGAGCTGTAAGCCGAAGAAATAAATCAGCCAATATCTAGCAAATATTCATGGTACATCTGTCTTGGAAGCTATGAATAAAAGTTCTTACTCCTTTTGTTTGCATCTACTTCTGTACTTTTAACAGACCTTTAAAACACATGGAGGTTGTTTAATTAGATCGTTAGACTGAAAGAGTCTGAAACTGAAGTACACAGAGTGAAAGAGCTGGGGGTTTTTAGTTTGAAGAAGAGGAGACTGAGAGAAGAGCTCATCACTCCCTGCAACTACGTGAGAGATGTGGAGAGGTTGGTGCTGGGCTCTTCTCACAAGTGATTAGTGATAGAACGAGAAGCACCGGGTTCAAGTCACAAGAGGGGAGGTTTAGACTTGACATTAGGAAAAATTCTTTCCCAGCAAGGTTGGTCAGGCACTGGAACGGGCTTCCCAGGGAGGTGGCTGAGTTGCCATCCCTGGATGTGTTTAAGGATTGTTTGGATGAGGTGTTGAGGGATCTGGTTTAGGGGTGACCTTTAAGGTAGGGTAGACCATTGGACTCGGTGATCCCAGGGGTCTTTTCCAGCCAGACTGATTGTGTGATTTTTGTGAAAAGAATGAATGTCTTTGTTAAAATATTTGTTGTTAGTGTCTGAGTGTTGAGATAAGTAGAAAATTGTCAGAGCAAATGACTAAAGATTTTTCTTTTATGTATTCAGAAATAAATAATATAAAGGGTTTATAACCACTTTCCCAAGGGCTTGTAGCATGAGTTAGCTTTCTGTGGAGAAGAGCTGTATCCAAAAAAACAGGGTATCATTTTCAGTAAGGATCAGTTGGCCTAAAGCAATCTGCAAAAGTAAAAGAAACACAATGGAAACAGAAAACCCATCTCACAGACATGTAATTACTTTCTTTTACTCCTTTCCATATGTGTCAAAATCAGCAAAAATATTGCTGTAGTTTCAGTGTCGTCTTTGCAAATAGATCTTGCTGGGTTTGATTTGCTTTTCCAGCAGCTGAAGAGCTTTATCTTTGTAAGGATTTTTGGAGGCTTTGCTCACTGCCAGTAAATAAGGCAAAAATAGGAGAGGAGATCAGTCCACTGAAGTGTGTGACTGCTCGTGGAGTAGATACCTGATACGATGTAAGTGTATGGTCTGTGACTCTGTGAGCCAAATAAAACCCAGGTAGAACAAGGAAACCTCCTCAGATTGGGAACAGATTCCAAAATACCTCTAAAATCATTGCAAACATTTATTAAAAACTTAAGGTAAATGGAGTAAAGTCGCAGAATCACAGAACATTAGGGATTGGAAGGAACCTTGGAAGATCCTCCAGTCCAATCCCCCTGCCACAGCAGCATCTCCTAGACCAAGTCTCACAGGAACACATCCAGGTGGGTTTTAAATGTCTCCAGAGAAGGAGACTCCTCAACCCCCCTGGGCAGCCCCTTCCAGGGCTCTGTCACCCTCTCTGGGAAGAAGTTCCTTCTCATATTGATGTGGAACCTCCTCTGCTCCAGCTGACACCCCCTTGTCCTATCACTAGATGTCCCTGAGCAGAGCCTGGCTCCATCCTCCTGACACTCTCCCTTCACATGTTTATCAACATTAATGAGGTCTCCTTTTCTCCAAGCTCGAGAGACCCAGCTCCCTCAGCCTTCTAATTGCACTTTTGAGAGCTATTACGCAGCCAAAACAAAACACGAATCAGGCAGTAGAACACTACAACAGCGACAATTACCTGAATTAAGTCTTTTTTTGAAGTGAGGCTTAAAGACTGTAAGCTTGGGCATTGTGTGGTGAAACTGGTCTGTCTGCCCAGGCGTCTTGCTGGAGAGTGACTGGGAGTAAAGCTAAAGCACAAAGTGCTCAGAAGCAATCTGTGCTCTCTCTCAAAACCAGCCTGGGAAATACCAAACAAAAGGAGATAAATCTTGGCTCTGATTGCGCTCTATTCACTGAAAAACCCCCGAGGGTAGAGGCACGGGTGACTGTTCGATGACATTAACCTATATTCTCCATGAGCTGCTGGGTGCCCAGTTATGACAAAAGACTGGTAAGTCTACTGAATTTGGTTCATCATGGCCCACGCATCGATGACGTACCTTAGGATTTAATAGGCTAACGCTGCCTCAGATGCATCTCGTCACATTAATGTGCTTTGCTCAAGTGTTGATGGGGAATGAACATCAGCTCCTGTATCTTGAGAGGATGCCATCCACGAAGCTGTTTGTCCACTTCTGCACTGATGAACGTTTGTGATGGCTGTGTGACACGAGACAGGCCACCCTCCAGCCTCTCCTGCGTTCTCCTTACGTAGCAGTTCTTGATGAAAACATGAGGGATATTTTGGGCCCTAAACTGTCAGACTTTGTGATGGTTTTGCACAGAGCTTGCTTGAAGGCTGGAGGACACATTGAGACAGCTCAAATGCTGGTTTCATGTGTGACTTGATCTAGGTGGTTCTGCTCTGGCAGGAGGATTGGACCAGATGATATTTTGAGGTTCCTTCAAATCTGTGATGTGCTGTGATTCTGTGATTCGTTAAGCTGGGGGGAGTTTTGAACCTTTAAATTATAGAGAGCTTGGATCTCTACATGTTGGATCATTCTTTTGAGTAATAGTTCTTTCACTCACTAATCTCCTCTCCTTAACTTATCCTAACATGCATTTAAAAATGCCCTTCAGCTCACCTGATCAAGTGGAAATCAGATATCCCTCGTTAGAGTTATTTGTAAGCAAGAAACGATCTCCTAATTTGAGGTGTTTCAATCAATTATCATCTCAGCTAATATTGATTAGGTTTTGTTATTTTAGGGCAACTGGCCATCTTTGCAAGTCACTAATAGGACTGCTGAATATGCATGACGTGGGAGGCATAGACTTTTGTGGGTGAACATTGTCACTTTAAAAATGAAAAGGGACGTTTGTATTTGTCGTAAGGAAGAGGCTGGGTGGACTGCAGGATGAAATGGCCTTTCACCTGCAAGGCAACGATCTAAACTGACCTCTGAGTTAATGGAGATGGATGGTTTTAGTGTGGTCCTGGGGGTGAAGCAGTCCATGTTACAACACCGATGTACACCTGGTTTTGCAGACTTGGCACAATTTGCATCCTCTTAGGACTGAACTGGCATTGAAAGTGAACTATTTCTTATTGCTTAGGAGGGTGATCTCCCTAGGTTGGGGTAAAAGTCATTGCTGGATCTGCAAAGGAAATCTATTCCTGCCTCTGTTAATAATCCATAACTCAAAGATCTGTCAAAAATGCTTTAAGTGCTGTAGCTGTTATTATATTTTTTAATATATTCAGATTCTATATTCTTCTTAAATAAAATCAAGCTAAACAATTTAAGAGTACAGACAGTAGATCAGTCAAGAAATGGACCTTATATCTGGTAGGAACTGAAATGCTCAGAGACATTAAAATGGCCTAACTCATTGTCACAGAATCACAGAACATCAGGGATTGGAAGGGACCTCAAAAGATCACCCAGTCCAATCCGCCCATCACAGCAGGATCACCTATATTCAGTCACACAGGACTCAACACTTCAGTGATGGTCTTTTAAACTTTGTGGAAGATGGACATGTGGAAGACTCAGACATTAGTGTGGAGTACATTATTATTATCTAGTCAGGATTAGGTTGAACTCGAGTGAGGGGAAGCATGTTTCAGTGGCAGTTGTCTGAAGGACACAGGCAGGAGAAACAAAACCCTTTCTCTCCCAATGTGATACTCTCAGAAAAACACCCCATGCAGTGACCTGCATTATCGTGTGATCCACACTAGTTACTCTGATTGCTAGTTCCTTCTCATACTGAGGTGGAACCTCCTCTGCTCCAGCTCACACCCACTGCCCCTGGTCCTGTCATTAGATGCCCCTGAGCAGAGCCTGGCTCCATCCTCCTGACACCCACCCTTCACATATTTATAAACAATAGTGGGACAAGCACTTTGTGGGTCACTCCCAGCTTCTAAGTGTTTGTGGCTTATTGACTTCCTGAGGTACTGTCTTTGTGGGCAACCTCTTTTGTAAATGTCCTGAGCTGTTTGTTTGTTGATTTGCTCTGTGAGGTCTTTCTGAGCTGAGAAGTAACCAGATCATGTCAGCAAACCATTTCCTGCAGCACTAGCTGGTATCTGGCCACAGATGAGTTCTCTTGCCCGGTGGCCTTAAAGAGTAGTGACAGGATGGAAGGAATCACTACAGACATGTGTTTTATTTAGTGCAGCCAAATAAAGGAGGATTAACTAACAAGCTCAGGCCTGGCACCTGTTGAGCAGGAACCCAAACCAGTAATTCTGAGGTGTTTGCACCACTGTAATGATTTTGCCTGCAAGGTTAATGATATAATCATTTGAGGTTGCTGCATTTGATATTGATGTTAACCTTTAGGATAGCTGATAAACTGACTTTCTTCTGGCAGGCATCATTAATAGGAGGCTCGGTCCTGTCCTGAATAATTTTCCTCACAATTAGCAGCATTGATCTTGTGGCTGCAGCAGCAGCTGAAGGTCCTTGAGGCAGTCGGTGAGAATGAAGCTGGCTGAAACTCCCACTTGAACTGCAAGCAGGTTGTTCTCATCTGACCATTACAGTAACCACGTTGTGCTGGTCCTTGTTTGTGACTCTTGAAAGCAGTTCACTCCTCGTGGTTAGATAAATATCTCACTCCTGCTGCCGAGGGAAGGAGGGAAGGGTTGAGCTCAGCAAGCTGTTCTCTGCAACATCGCTTCCACTGGGTAAGTCATTCCTGATGCAAAGACAATCTGTAAAGTGTTTTTGTACAGGGACAGTGTCCTGGTGTCACAAGCTGTGGGGTTTGCTGTTGGGGAGCGGTGCCAGGGAAAGGGACTGAAATAATTTCTAGCTTAAAAGCCAGCTTTTTGCAACTATAAATTGGTATTGATTAAAACTAATGGAGAAGGCTCCAGAGAGGCTTTATGTACCTCTTCTGCCTGCTAATAGGGGCTCATTTCCAATGCACACAAGCTCTTAAGGAAGAGGGTCGCATGTGTGGAATTCAGAAAACTCACCCTGTGCTTTTGTAGCGAGAACATCTTGGCTGTTGAGTTGGCTTCAAAGAGAAGCCTGGTATTGCAGTGGGAGAACAGGCTGGGAGCTGTACAGCTGCTGCCCTGCACAGGAGGGCTGTGGTGGAGGGAGGACGAGGCAGAAGACTGTCTTGTAATGTGTTAAGGCTAGGCTTTGATATTGAAGGTCACCAGAGTGGTGGTGGAGGGAGTTAGTTTGGCTGGCACCTGGCCACGTGTGGTGTTCCCTGGAGCTGGGGACTGAGGCCTGAACTCTTCAGTATCTTCACTAAATGAGCTGGGCAAGGCGGCTGGGTGCACCCTCAGCAAGGCTGCAGATGGCACCAAGCTGGGTGTCTGTGTGGCTCTGCAGGAGGCTAGAGAGGCTCTACAGGGGGATCTAGACAGGCAAGATCAGTGGGCCAAGGTTAATTGTATAGGGCTCAACAAGGCTGAGTACTGGGCCGTGTGCTTGGGTCACAGCAATGCCATGGTAGGCTACAGACTTGGGTACGAGTGGTTGCAAGACTGCACGTTGGAAAAGGACCTGGGGGTTCTCTTACTTGATAGGTGGCTGAATGTGAGCCAGGCTCAGGTGCCCAAGAAGGCAAACAGTATTTTGGCTTGTATTAGAAATGGTGTGGCCAGCAGCAATAGAGGGGTGATTGTCCCTCTGTACTGAACATTGCTAAGGCTGCACCTTGAATACTATGTTCAGTCGTGGGTCCCTATGTAAAAGGAGAACACTGAGATGTTTGAACATGTTCAGAGAAGGGGGGTGAGACTGATGAGGAGTCTGGAGCAGAATCATAGAATCATTGTTGAAGTTGTGTGAGGAGCAGCTGAGGGAGCTGGGGCTGGTTAGCTGAGGAGGAGGCTGAGAGGAGACCTTATTGCTGCCTACAACTACCTGAAAGAGTGACTTGGAGTGAGGAGGATGACAGCCCCTTCTCCCTGATAGCAAGCAACAGGACTAGATGAAATGGCTGCAAGATGCACCAGGGGATGTTTAGGCTCGATGTTAAGAAGAATTTCTTCACTGTGTTGGAAAAAGCTGCCCAAGGGAATTGGTGCAGTCGTGGTTCTTGGAGGTATTGAGATGATGTATGGAACTGGTGCTTAGGGACATGGTTTAGTGGTGACCTGACAGTGCTGGGTCAAAGGTTGGAGCTGTTAGTCTTAAAGCTCTTGAGCTCTCTACCAACCAAAGGTAGTTCTGTGACTCTGTTGGTGAGAGTAATTCTCAAAGACTGCAGGTAAATCTTGCCTGTGACAGTGCAGTGACCTAGCAGGAGGCGCGTGGTCTCAGCCACGCGTTAGTGTAAGCCATCTGTTCCCACAGGTTACAAGTCAGGGAGACGATTTAGTAAGCTGACAACAGTATTAGTTACATGGGGCTCTTCTGTCAGTGGATCTCACAAGGCATCTGTGCCAACATCTGCATTTTTAAATACAAAAATTAAGCTAAAAGGAGAGTGGGGTTTGTGCTGCGTGGCACAATGATCATAGAGTCTGCGCTTTGGGTTCCGGAGCACGTGCAGCTGTGTGTGGATGCTGGAGTGGCATGCACACCCTGATGTTTAAAGTGAGTTTGGCTTGGAAAGTAGTCCATCAGCGTGAAGTTCCAGCAAGGAAATGTGTTGCCATCCACAGGAGGACAAAGTGATGACAGAAGTAGGGAACATTATTTGGTAGTCCCCGCTGTGTTTAGGTTGCCTTACAGATGATAACCTGTCTTGAAGTGACAGAGTTCCTCGTTAGCTTTTTCTGCAAGACAACAAATCACAGAACATTAAGGCTTGGAAGGAAACTCAAAAATCATCCAGTCCAATCCCCCTGCCCTTCCTTCTCCTATTGATGTGTAACCTCCTCTGCTCCAACTCACACCCAGTGCCCCTTGTCCTGTCATTAGATGCCGCTGAGCAGAACCTGGCTCCATGCTCCTGACACCCACCCTTCACACATTTATCAACACTAACGAGGTCACTCCTCAGGTCTCCTCTTCTCCAAGCTCAAGAGCCCCAGCTCCCTCAGCCTCCCCTCATCAGGGGGATGTATAACAAACATCAGAATTTGATGCTGCTCTGTTTTTCTCGGGGAAAGCAGCTCACTTGAGCAAGAAGTAACGTGAGTGAAAGCTGTATCACATGCCAGCTAAAATCTGAAAATACTTCTGTGGGAGAAGTTGAAAGCGAAGTAACTTCCTTGAACACCACGTAGTTCCTGTAGCAGCGTGAAAACCAAGATCCAATTTGTGTTCCTCGCTAACTTTTCTTGGTGGTGGTGAGCATTTTTTTTTGTCTGGGAGAGAATCATCTGTGCAATTTCAGGGCACAATTTTATCTGTTCTGTTATTTTTTTAATGTAGCATTTGAAAATCATCAGAGCTACCAGCTTTGCTTTGAAAGAGCACATTGTGCAGGCTGCGATAATATCGCTTCCTTCAGATAGCAGCAGGGAGAAGCCTAATGTGAGAGATGTGTGAATTTAGCCCAGATGAAAATGTTCTTCGTGGAGATAATCTTAATGGAGAATTTTACACTAAAATAGGCAGGAAAGTGATGACTGCAGCTTTCAGATCTGAAGTGAGTGAAATTTCAGTGTTACTAGCACCAAGGGACCTCAGGAAGTTTGCAATAGGGTTAAGAAATGGGTTGCTATCCAGAGAAAAGCAAGAATCAAGTAATACCCATCAAGGAGTAAGATGGTTGTCACATCTCTGAAAGACATTTTCATACTCACCTGCAGTACAGTGTGCCCTACTCAGGATATGTCTGTTACCACAGTATGTTAGGGACCTCGAGAGATCATCCAGCCCGCTCCCCCTGCCAGAGCAGCATCACCTAGACCAGGCTGCACAGCAACATGTTCAGGTGGGTTAGTGACTGCAAGACAGAGGGTACTCAGCATGAGACCTCAGTGGTGGGACTCAACCCATCTCTGTTTTTTAGGAATGAAGAGCTTGACAGAGCAGCCTAAAGCTGTAAAGTTTGTGCTGGCTTTCTGCAGATGGAGAGCTTCAGCTTTCCACCAGATACAGTTAGAAAAGGAGGCTCAGGGGTGACCTCACTGATGTTGATGACTATGTGAAGGGTGGGTGTCAGGAGGATGGAGCCAGGCTCTGCCCAGGGACATCTAGTGATAGGACAAGGGGCAGTGGGTGTGAACTGGAACAGAGGAGGTTCCACAGCAATGTCAGAAGGAACTTCTCCCCAGTGAGGGTGACAGAGCTCTGGCAGGGGCTGCCCAGGGGGTTGTGGAGTCTCCTTCTCTGGAAATGTTTAAAACCTGCCTGGATGTGTTCCTGTGCAGCTAGAGGGAGGTTGGACTAGATGACCTCTAGAGATCCCTTCCAGTCTAGAGCAAGCTATGAATCTCTTCAAGCATGATCATAAGGAGGTGACATATTTAGAGTCTGATGCAGTGGGGCAAGTGTTACAGGGCTGAAGTTGTTAATGTATCTGCCTCCATTAAGTAGCTGTAAATGCTGAACTCATTTATGTGCCATTTACTGTGAGGAAAACCCACATTTTATATAATTTGTTTTATATCTGTAATTAAAAAGTCAAGTCTAGTATTCCATAACATTTAGAGGAGGGTGTCTGGGGAAGAAATGGGCTGCCCCAGGGGGGCTGTGGTGTCTCCTGTGGAGAGGTTTTAAACCCTCCTGGGCAGGTTCCTCTGTGAGTTGTTCTAGGTGACCCTGCTGTGGCAGGGGGATTGGACTGGAGGATCTTTCGAGGTCCCTTCCAATCCCTGATGTTCTGTGATTCTGTGAAGGGAAGAGGAAATGTGCAAGTGATTCTAAACCAACTGCACTTAAACACCAGTTCATTACTGATACGTAATTGTTTGTATTTTCACTTTAAAATAGCAATTATAAAAATCTGTGTATTATAATTGTTTCAATTAATTTTTACACCGTGTTTCTCCGTGCTGTGCAACTCGAGCAGTGCTTTTTTTAATTTAACCACTAATTTGTGTAACATAAGAAGAGATGACTTGAAATTAACATAAATATGACACAATTTGAGAGAGATAATAGTGCACGGTGCCACCGCAACGCTTCAGCTGTGAGGTGGAAATACTAGGTGATGCCCTTTCAATAGAGACCATTTTTCCCCAATAGAATTGAAATCTAATTAAAATTTCTTTCTCCTGCTTGAATAAAAAATAAAAATAAACCCCCCCAACTTATAAAGGGTTCAGAACATACATTCAGCCATGGAAAGACCAAGGGAGCTGCATGATTAATCTGAAGTAAAAGTGCAGAAGTCTTTCATTATTCATCAGTTAATGACAGTTAGGAGCAAGCTGCAGTGTTTCGATAAATGAGAGACGTAAAATGCTAGTGTGAGGCAGCAGAACACAAGACACAACCCAGCTCCTCAAAGAAAATGCTAATTCCACATGATTAATCCTTTCTTCCTTTCTGTCAACATGAATATTAACTAACTTCCTTTCCGGGGTCGCTGGCCACTTGTAGGGGTTTCACTCCAGCCTCCCCTGCACCAAAGCACACAGCCTGACCTCAGCACTTCAAGTGACCTCTGTGCTTTGTTTCTGCCCCGTTGAACTGTTGTCCTTATCCCTCCTGTTCTGGAGGAGGGAGGCGAAAGGTGGAGCAAGGGGTCAGTGGCAGTTGCTGATGCACCAGGAAGGGCTTTGGGCAACTGCTTTGCAGGAGTCAGGGAGGATAGACTTGGGAATGGTTATGGAAGGACACTCACATCCTTATCTAACCTTCCTACGAATAAATAGCTTCAGGGCTGTTCCATCAGCACTGGGTTTGGTTCTTGGTGTGCTTACAGAAAAGGTGTGAGTGTTTAATTTGTAGTGGTTGTGTGGTTTACTCTCAATACTACAAGAATCACAGAATATGAGGGGTTGGAAGGGACCTCCAAAGATCATCCAGTCCAATCCCTTCACCACAGCAGGACCACCTAGATCCAGTTGTACAGGAACATGTCCAGGAGGGTTTGAAATGTCTCCAGAGGAGACTCCACAGCCCCCTGGGCAGCCTCTTTCTAGTGCTCAGTCACCCTCACTGGGAAGAAGGTTCTTCTCATATAGATGTGGAACCTCCTCTGTGCCAGCTCGCACTCACTGCCCCTTGTCCTATCATGTCATTTTACCCCAACAGTTGTGAAATGGAAGGCTTGTTGATGTTTAACTGACAGATGTTTTGCCTTTTCACACGAAACAAAACAAACAAAGCACTTCACATAATGGTGTGTCCTGTCTTGGAGAATCTGCAGTCTCTCCTTACCTGCTGTAAGGAGAAGAGTCAAGAGCTGCTTTCACAACTCAGTCTTCGATGTACTTCTTCACTGTGTGCTGAGCAAATCTGTAGCATAAAGATATTGTTAAATCAATACAGGCCTGGCTATTAGAAAAACTGATGTAAAAGATGGCTGTGCCCTCTGGATGCAGTCCAGATAATAACTTGACCCTCTCTTCCCTCTGTACTACCCCTCGGCGACCTCTGCCACCTGCATACGCTCGCGTTGCATTCCCCTCAGCCCTTAATTGTGCATTAACACCGACTGCTTCTTTAGCTGCAGAGGAGCCAGCAGATGAGGGATGGGTGCTTTGCAGGTTCTTTGACTGCAGTTAATGGTTGGACACGCTGCCCTTCCTGTTGTGAAGAGCTGCAAGAGCTCCGGGCTGAGCCAGCTAGCGTGTGGCAGGGTCTGGAGTCACCAGTGTCTGAGGTTTTCATGTCTGCTGTAAACCACAATCAGTTTAAAATACAACAAGTTGGAGCAAGTGAGCTCCTTTCAGAGCTGAGATGTGTGTGAACACTGAAAATAAGTGTCAGTTGGTGTTGTTTGAGTAACCTGAAAGAGAAGAAAACCTTTCTGGTCACAGCTCACTGGTGGCAGAGTGAATCCAATCTCCCTGAGGCAGGGGATGTAAAATTAATTGCCTAATCCAAGGCTGTCAGTTACATTCCTTCTGTAGTCATTGGAGAGGCTTGTCTTAATGGTCCATCCTGTTCCTCCTGACCCTAAAAGCTGTTAGGATGGGCTGAATCTCTGCAGCTGTATGCCTTCTCTGTTTGCTGCCTCAGCTAAGTTCGACTGAGGTCTCTGTTCAAGACCTTGTTTCAGAAGAAAGGGCTATTGGGATAGAACTGTTCTGGAGGGGGAAAAAAGAAACTGAAGAACATTTATCTACCAAAACTTTAGTCATCTTCTTAATTAAACTCTTTCTTGTGCTCGTGTGTTTGCTGGTAATGAAAGGCTTCAGTGTAAACACAGACTTTCTAAGTGGGTAAAATGTTCTCGTTCAGCCAAGGCAGTGCAGACACCTTTTATTATTACATTGGACTTGGCTTTATCGAATCTGGGTGGGAGCTGTGCAAATATTCAGACAAGCAGCAGTATTTATGTAGATGTATTTGTGAGCAAAGTGGCTTCAGAATGATATCAGCCTTAAAAATAGCTATTTCCATGACTTTTTCTAAGCACTCCCATAGCGCTCTGTGCTCTCTCTCGTTTTAATTACTGCTGCATGGCTTGCAGCAGGCTTTGCACACAAAGTGCGTTCCTGTTCCTCTCCTAAAAGTGTGTCGTTTGATAATGCTGGGTTTAAGAGCTGCTAAGAAGTGGGAGGAGGTCTCACTAGTCAGTAACAGGAGGTTGCCTACTGCTCAGAATCACAGAACACTAGGGGTTGGAAGGGACCTCAAAAGATCATCCAGTCCAATCCTCCTGCCAGAGCAGGGTCACCTAGACCAAGTCACGCAGGAACATGTCCAGGAGGGTTTGAAATGTCTCCAGAGAAGGAGCCTCCACAACCCTCCTGGGCAGGTTGTTCCTTCTGCTTAAGAGCTGAGATTTACTTGGGTGTAAATTGAATTTATAGGTACAAGTTGGTTTATTATAGACACAAGCCGAACTCTGCTGAGGCTGTGGAACGTAGCTTTGATAATAAAGAGAAATCTCTTGGGCTTCTTTATGATGTCCTTCACTTCCATTGTGCAGTTCCCATTCCACTGTCAATTCCCATAGCTGGGAAGGTGAGGATGCCTTGCTTTGTGCTGTGTACTACAGTGCAGAAGGAGTGGAAGCTCCAGAGCTGTGCAGCTTGTTATTTGGAAGAAGCATAGGGAGGCTCTAAAGTGTTAATTAACTTCACAGGAACTGCTTGGAGCTACATTTTTGTGGCTACTCAGCAGTTTTTGAAAGGGAAGAGTAGAGGAAAAATAAACAATCCAGAGATCAGCTCAGAGAAAGCTTTTATTACTTAAAGTGTGAGTGTGGCCACCTGTTCCAGATTTGCATTTGGCTTGGGGCATTCAAATTTTTATTTGTTTCTTACGGTGCACTAGCAGGGGACAAGGACTTGAGGTTTGAGAGCCATGAGTTTGTTCTGGTTTATGTCTGTATTTATAATTGTTTATTATGTGTAAGTTGTTAGATATATTTTTATATCTAAGTGCAGTGATGTAGTTACTGTGAGTTAGATAGAAATAAGTTCCATAAAGCTTTGTCAAATTGCAGTTGTTCTCTAATGAAAAACAAGCAGTGCAGTCAACTGTGTTGTCCTGTGACCCACGCTAGTTACTCTGATTCCTACTTCCTTCTCACACTGATGTGGAGCCTTCTCTGTTCCAGCTGACACCCATTGCCCCTTGTCATTGGGTGTCACTGAGCAGAACCTGGCTGCATCCTCCTGACTCCCACCCTCCACGTGTTGATCAACACTGAGGTCACCCCACAGTCTCCTTTGATTCCACCTGTGTTGCTGAGGTAGATGAAACTGAAGCAAGAAGCTGTGTTGTTCTAGTGAGATGAAATGTGTGGCAGAGGAGAACTAGGACTTTGAACATGACACAGATCACACTTCATAGATCAGGCTTTTACCTGGAACAAAAGTGGTAGCAAATATACTTGGATATCTGTTGTAAGGTAAAAGGTTGATGTCTGTAAGTAAGGAGCTGATAGCAGTAAGTTATTGCTATCAATTGGTTTGCCACGGGGATCTTTTTATTTGGGTTGTGTCTTGTTTAACATCTTCGTTAATAATCTAAATGAGTGGGTAAACTGCATGCTAATTAAATTCACAGATGATCCTAAGCAGGGAGGTGTTGCAAACATAGGGTGGCCAGATTTTCTAAGTGAAAATCTGGACCACCTGTCATGGCAGGCACTGAGTGAGGAGGGTGCTTAGCAGGAATGAAGGAGGGGGTGTGCACAGAAGGACTTGACAGCTTGTGGGAGGGGAAGAAGGACTGCCCACTCCACCCCCTCCTTAACCAAATGCACCCTCTCTTTCCTTCTCCAGTGTCCTCTGGCTCGGATCTATTGTGTGTATAGTCTTCTCTGCCTTTAGGATGTGGAAAATTTACTAGGTACCTATTTTAATCAGGGGTGGATGTGAAAGACTGGGAAGGGAGAGAGCAGTAGGAAACTTGAGATGAATCACTCTAAGCACGTCTTGTGGCTACTGGAGATTTGGATGGCACAAGTGTTTTTGTTCAGGTGAAAACTGGATGCTGACCCTTCCGTGTTAGTCTGGTTTATATTGTTCTGCCACGTGTGAAACTGCACACTACATAGAGCAGCAATGGCAGATGGCAACTTTGGGTCCCTCTCAATCTGTGAGCTGGTGCTAATAGCTCTTCTTACTGCAGCAGCTGTAGGCCAGCAAGACTGCAGCCTGTAGATGCAAGGCACTGAGTGTCAAGTGGAGATTTTCTTTCCTCCTCCTTTTTCCTGTGATAGAGATGCTACACTTGTTTCTCCTCCACCGGTCCAGCCTGTGGAGACCTCATCACTCTCTAAAACTACCTGAAAGAACAGTGTGGAGAGGTTGGGGTTGGTCTCTTCTCACAAGCAATTAGTGATGGAACAAGAAGGACTGGGTTCAAGTTACAAGAGGGGAGGTTTAGTCCTGATATTAGGAAGTTTTTCCAGCAAGGTTGGTCAGGTACGGGAATGGGCTTCCCAGGGAGGTGGTTGAGTCGCCGTCTCTGGATGTGTTTAAAGATGGTTTGGATGAGGTGTTTAGGGGTGACCTCGTAAGGTAGGGTAGGTTGGACTCGATGATCCCAGAAATCTTTTCCAACCAGAGTGATTCTGCGATTCTCGTGCTTTCCTCATTCACCGGGTACCTGTTGAGCTTTTTATAATTGATTTTGCACTTCACATTGGTTTGGCACTAAAGACCCTTTTAATACTTTTATTTCTGTCCTCCCAGAACTCTGAATGACAGGTTTGGAAAAGATCTTTGTCTGTAACTTTGGCAGCCTGTGATGGTGTGAACACTCAAATAGCATAACGAGCTGAACCTACCTTCAGCTTTCAGGAGATGACGCAGCACTGACCAAGAGGAGAGTTCAGCATTGTATTCCTAACGAGGCCGCCAGTTTTAAAGGAGTGGCATTACTGATTGCCTTCTTATAACTGCCCTTGACTGAGGAGGTTTAGCTTCATTCATGTATTTTTTGCAGTACTAGTGATGATGTAAATGTCTTCTTACTGTCTCTGTAGACGAAGAGCTTTTTACAGTCTCAAACTCTATAGTTTTATATATATATAAATTATATATTGGGTTTTTATAGCATTATTAAATGTATTGGCTCTATATATTATGTAGTAGATGTGCCATGCATAATATGACATATAGTATCATATATCATATATATATTTTATATCGTATGAGATGTATATATATTATAGGCTCTATGTGCGTGTGTAGTTGTAGCTGTGTAGAAGTTGATTTGTTTGGGAGAGACTCCCAGAAGGGGTCTGTAGTTTTGGGGCTTGGCAAGACAACGTGCTTTGTACCTTCCTCGGTGTCGTGCAGTTTTCCTCGGAGTTGCTCAGACAGCACCCCCGCTCTTCGCACGTCCAGCGACAGCGACGCCGGAAGCGGCGCAGCCCGGTGTTGTCGGTGGGTGTTTGCTGTGCGTTTGGCTGCAATCCAGTTCCGTATTTACTGCCCCACACAATGGGTAGTTCAAAGTTTAATGGCCGCGCGACAAACGATGAACGTGTCGCGCTGCCTCCTCGAAGCTCTTGGCTTTTGTTTCCCAGGCAGCTTTTCCCGGCAGTGTTATGCAAATGAGCCAATTAATGCCAGACAAAATGGCCTTCCTGCATCGCCATGTTGGTAATAAGAAGGGCACCGCTGTAAGTCACGTACCCATTCAGCGCGCTCCGAAGGCCGCTGCGAGGGCACGATTAGCCTGACTGGGGAAGACAATTGCAGAGGCATCTGCTCGCTTAATTTTGAGAGAAAATTTACCAGATGGAGGCTGAAGATTTAAGTGATTAGAAGGTAGTAGATTGGAATACAAATTGGATTAAAAGAAATTAGATTGATATAAATCGAATTGAGTCACAACAGTTTGTGTTGGTTGTACCAAGGGGCAATGGATTATGGGAGAAGCAGATGCTCCAATGAGATAGGAATTAATGTGGCTTTGACGGTCCATCTGGGAAGGGCTGAATATCGAGTACATCCCTAATCTCTCTCTCCATTTATCAATGCCATAATGTTAATTAGTACTTCATTCATTAAGTTACTTACGGAGGAAAAAATCTCACCCCTAGCCCCTCTCCGCTCGAGGACTTGTTTCCGTGCCAAGAAATGGAAGTCTCTCTTTAGCCGAGTCGATTACAGTGGCGGTTCGGCTAGAGCCACGGCGCGTTGCCCAAGCTGGGTGCTGCTTTTGACACCCCTGAAATGCACTGCGCTGCGTTGTGCAATAAGCTCAGCCTCATCAATCCAGCCACCTCGGTTTTGAGGTCGTGTCTCGATCCCAACACGTACCCAACCCTACCTACCTCCTCCTCAGCGTTGCAGCGAGGCAGAGTATAGCCTGCTTTATGTAGCTGCGTGGCGTCTTGGCTTATCACCAAGACGTAGCGATGACAGTGATGGTGAATGACAGGCCCTCTTTGGGAGGATAACAAGGAACCTCTGAAGTGTGTGCGTGCATGCAATGTCTCTGTTAGAAGAACCTGTGTGGGAAGGTGCTGTGCCTGACTCACCTTGGCCTCAGGTCTGCAAAGCTGTCTGATGACAGAGGAGTTTCAAGAGTCTTTCTCTTACTGCAGCTGTAATCTAGAAGATAAATGGGTTTTTGGAGTGTGAAATGCGACATGAAATCATAACTTGAGTTTTTGCATTGGTCCTGGGGTGGATCAGAAGGGTGGTGGTCAGCAGATATAGAGAGGATCTCTTCCCTCTCTACTCTGCATCAGGAATCTTGTGTCCGGTTCTGGGCCCCTCAGCTCCAGAAGGACACAGGACTGCTGGAGAGAGTCCAGCACAGAGCCACGGAGATGATGGAGTGGGACATCTCCCCGATGAGGAAAGGCTGAGGGAGAGTGAACACTGGCAATGGTGGCCTTCCTGTGAGCAACACTCTAGTGTCAAGCTTATTTTTTTCTTTGTTTTTACACAAGGTTTAGGAAAACCAGTCAAATATTCAAGGAAGCTGTGATTTTGCTTCACACAGAAAGGTAACTGCAGCTGCAGCCCTTGGTTAATTAATTAATCAGAGAAGTATTAGGTGCAAAAGCCTGTTGCTGCCTTAGTGAAGGAACTTAAATGTCCAATCTGCCTAGAGGAACGTCTCACTTTATGCCCATCTGTTCTGGAGGGGATGGGGTCACCAGAACATAGTTGTGCAGAAGAGAAGATTCTTTCATAATGTCTGAGGGGTTTTTTTCCTGTTTAAAAAACCATTAAAAAAGCCTGTCTCATGCAAAATTTGACTCTCAGTTGTAAGGCAAGGATGGGAAAGGGTTGGGAGGGGACGTGGCTGGGTCTGCTGACTCGAGCTGATCAAAGGAATATTCTGTGCTATGTGGTATCATTCTCAGCAGTAGGGGCTCAAGAAAAGCAGGTAAAGGAGGAAGATTTGCAGTTATGGCATTTGTGTTATGGTTAAAGTTGATTACACCTCGTTTAGCAAAGTCACAGTTTTATACAGGAGAAACTTAATAGAATCAGACTTCCAGTAAGATTGGGTCAAATCTCTTTAATGGCAGTTATTGATCTCTCCTGTCGGTGTGAGCCCTTCTTGGCTTCCTGTGGCTTATCTGCAGATGTGTGTCTTAGGGACGTTAGGATATGTTGCTTAAGGGATTAATCCTGCTCAGGGAAAAGCTTTCATAGGACCTTGTCAGAGCTGTCGTGGCTTTGAACTAAAACTTTACCTTGGAAACTGTGACACTTTCCTTCTGCCAACTCTTCACTTGCCGTCGCTTTGCCTAGAGAAGCGCCTCTAGGGTGGTGAGCCCGATGCCAACGCGCCAGCCTGTGCTCCAGTTGAGTTTTATCGTTATCTTGGTGGTTGGTTGGGGTTTTTGGTACCTTATCTTTTGTTCAAATTAGGATGTGACTGACTGGATCTCTGCTTGAGATCTCTCCTTGCTTTCCGCTCTGTGGTTAAAAGGGTAGTGAAAGTGACAGGCTTACTCATTACATCTAACAGATACGTGTAGTGAGTGTGTCTGAGAAGCACCTCCTAAGTGGAAGGAGACACGTGGAGAAGCAGGAAACTAGCAGTAGCTGTGCCTGTCTTCCAGCAGATTTAACTAAGTAGTTGCAGGAGGGTCTTGTTTCAAGTTAAATGTTATTCCAGTCGGAAGTCTTTAAAGATTGTCTTCTTAAGGAATAAGAGAAGCCAGAGCCTGGCGATGTCACAGACCCCAGACAGCCAGAAAAGACTCTGCAGAAACGTGTAACTATCCATCGTGTTCTTAGAGCACATGATTCTTTTAATTGCAGTGTGAACACCTTCATCTCGTACTTGTTTCACTTATTTTGACCAGCAAAAACAACTCAAGATTGTGCTGCCCAGGGGGGTTGTGGAGTCTCCTTCTCTGGAGATGTTAAAAACCCACCTGGATGTGTTCCTGTGTGACTGGGTCTAGGGAATCCTGCTGTGGCAGGAGGATTGGACCGAATGATCTTTTGAGGTCCCTTCCAGTCCCTAATGTTCTGTGATCCTAACTAAAGATCTGGGTTCTTTGGCACTTAACTATCTTTTTGGATCTGGCCTCTATAGTAAAATCAGATCCACTCGGTCTCTTTCATTCCTGTATCTGTTACTTTCAGTTGTGAGAGATTCTTTTCTTTCTGTTGCAGTTTTGCTCTTTCTTTCCCTGACAAAACAGACCTTTTGCACAGTCTGAGGGAGAACACGTTGTTGGAAACACTTCCAAAGAATGCACTCAACACGCTAATACAGGTGCAGAACAAGCTACTAATCTCTCAGATACAACATTGATTGCTTTGACTCGTAGCAGGCGTAAGCTCTGAAATGTCAGTGTGACTTTTTCTTGGTTCACCTTTCCTTCTATTCTGCTGCTGTTTTACAGTAAAACATGTGATGAGCTCGTCTTTCAAACTTGTCTTTCAAGTTCAGTTGTCTTTCAGGCATCGCTTTGTTTTCTGGACTCAATACATAACACACCTCCTAAGCTCTGCCGAGCAGAAAAGGTTTCCAATGTACAAGGCATGGAGCACACCACAACATGTTTAAACCTTTGTGTAGCGCTGAAGTAGCTCGAGGGAGCACAGTGGTAGTTGACAGCAGGGCAGTAGGGATGATGTCGGAGGGGTGACCTCCTTAATGTTGATCAATATGTGAAGGGTGGGTGTCAGGAGGATGGAGCCAGGCTCTGCTCAGGGGCATCCAATGACAGGACAGGTGGCAGTGGGTGTGAGCTGGAACAGAGGAGGTTCCACATCAATATGGGAAGGAACTTCTTGGTGAGGGTGCCAGAGCCCTGGAAGGGGCTGCCCAGGGGGTTGTCAAGTCTCCTTCTCTGGACACTTTTAAAACCTGTCTTGGTATGTTCCTGTGTGACTTGATCTAGGTGACCCTGCTGTGGCAGGGGGATTGGACTAGGTGATCTGTTGAGATGGGAAGCCAAAGTGGAAGAATCGGCGCTCAACAAGGAAAACCTTGCTTGGGGCTGTGTTTTTCTGGCATGGCCTGTGTCTGCCAGAAGTCAGGCAACAAAGTCAAGTTCTTGGTTTCTTTCTAACCCTTCACAAACAGCTACTGGTGGTCTGTTCAGTTAGGAAGGAGGGAGCCCACAGTGGTGTTGACTTCCTTGTGTGTGTTTTTCCCCCCTCTTAAGTGCCCATTGGAGGCAATAACTCGCAGCACTGCCCAGCTCAAGGTACACCCAGCCATCGCAGGAATGCCTGGCACGAGCCCCCCAGAACACTGCCTGAGCCTTTCTCCTTAGTGATTGGCAGGGTCACTGCTGCACACATCTCAACCCTCTTGTGCACAAATTGCTTAATTAGGGTGGAGTGAGGTAAACATTAGCTTGGGGATTGTAAGTGTACTAAAAGGGAAGAATTAGTCCTGTTGTGACCTAAGGAGTGGTTTTGGATTGGGCTGGAGAAGGCGGGAGGTTTAACTCCTTATGGGAGAAAGTCCTTGTCAAAGGACTGAAGGTAGTGAATTCTGCAGAGAGTTACAGGCTACTTGGAGCTTTTAATGTTATCAACACACCTCTGTGTGTAAGAAATCTATAATGGTTTGGGTTGTGCTATTGCAGCCTTACTTGTTCTCTGACCAAAGGCCCTTTAAGATTTCAGAATGACCTCAATTGGATGGTCTTACTGCTACTTTTAGTAGGAGTTTCTTAATGGAATGGGCTGCCCAGGGGGGTTGTGGAGTCTCCTTCTCTGGAGACGTTTAAAACCCACTTGGATGTGTTCCTGTGCGACTGGATCTAGGTGATCCTGCTGGCAGGGAGACTCGACTAGATGATCTTTCAAGGTCTCTTCTAATCCCTGATCTTCTGTAATGCTGAGAACATGAGTAGTGGGTTTTTCCTTTTGGAAATAAACCTCAAAGTAAGTTGGTAGAGTTCTGTGGGGATGATTATACGTATCTCTAGTTCTATCTACTTTTTTAGTCCTATGTACTTTAAAATTTCTATCTTTAATGGTGGTTTCTCCCTCTGTCAGTGTTGCAGTAGCCACTGAAGTAGTCCATATGTGCATGCAGTGTATAGCATTTTATTGCTGTGGCAAGCCTTAGTTTAATGACCTGAACAGGGGTGGAAGAGAAGTTAAAAAGTGGATTCACTCTGTAGAATGAACGTGGATTAAGTTCCTTGTAAGTCTTAGAGTAAATGAGGCATTGACAATTTTCTTAACTATGTAGTTCTTATCAGACAATGAAGTTACAGATGTTAAATCACTTTTCTGTGACTCATCAGAAGTGCTGATCAGAAAATAGAGACAAATGTTTCACCAACCTGGAGAAGCACTTACGTGCAGTCCAGCTGCTCTAGCATGGCTGATCTCCTACAAGGATGTTCAAACCCGTTCTAGAAAAGATGGGTTTGTGCTAAAAATTTGAGCCAGCGGTGTGTCCTTGTGACCAAGGCCAACAGCATCCTGTGGTGGATCAGAAGGGGGTGGTTAGCAGATCAAGAGAGGTTCTCCTCCCCCTCTGCTCTGCCATGGTGAGACCACATCTGGAATCTTGTGTCTGGTTCTGGGCCCCTCAGTTCCAGAAGGACACAGAGCTGCTGGAGACAGTCCAGTGCAGAGCCACAGGGATGATGAAGGAAGAACAACATCCCCCTGATGAGGAAAGGCTGAGGGAGCTGGGTCTCTTTAGCTTGGAGAAGAGGAGACTGAGGGGTGACCTTGTTAATGTTGATGAATACGTGGAGGATGGGGTCAAGGTCTGCTCAGTGTTAGCTAACAACAGGACAAGGGGCAGTGAGTGTGAGCTGCAACACAGGAGGTTCCACGTCAATATGAGAAGGAAGTTCATGATGAGGTTGACACAGAACAGGCTGACCAGGGAGGTAGTGGAGTCATTATTCATAGATGAGTTTAAAAGTAGCTTAGATGTAGTGTTGGCAGATGTTGTTTAGAAGTGAACTTGTAGACTAGGGTTGATGGTTGGACGTAATGATCCGAAGGGTCTTTCCCAGAATGGTTCTGTGTGCTCCACTGAGACTGAGCCCTGAGAGTACACTCAAGGATGAGCCAAGGTTCCAGATCCCTGGTTAGACACTTTATGTAGAAGTGCTGGAGATGTTCAGCTTTCAGCAACGGTGTGTCCAGCATTGTGATGCCGCGTTGGTAGGAGTTTAGGTGTAGTGCACACGGGTTACAAAGCCTGTTTGCAGATGAAGGGTGACAGACACATAAAAGCAAAGTGAAGAAAAGGACACAGAGCAAACAACGGGGGCAATGGGACCGGCCGTGGTTTCGGAGACGCGGTATTTGCGAGGCGTCTTCCCGTGCGCCCGTGTTGTATTTGTGCGTGTGCCTGTGCGTGCAATCCGCTGCAGCGCTGCAGCTGACATTTAATATTTCCAAGTGAAAACAAAGGTCACAAATGTTTTCAGATGCTTCGAGCAGTTCAAGTTGCCGAGCGCTGTGCAAGGAATTCATAAAGGAAGCCAGACGTTTTTCAAGTGTCAGTTGCAGCTTTCTGTTTGTTTTGGGATCGTGGGTATTTTCTTCTGTTTCCCTACCTGGGCATCTTGTGGAGGAGCAGTACAAAGTGTTCCTCTAACACTACAAAGAGCTGTTAACCGCTGAGTAGTGAGACTAGGTTTTTTGATGTCCATGCACTGAGTCTCACAGATGAGAGGATGGGAGAGCAGTAGCCCTGAGTGGAATCCAGGAGCACACAGGGATCTAGAAGAGATTGTAAATAGAAGGATTATTGGTCATGGAAAAGACTGTCATGTATGTTAGCAGATGGAGAGAGGTTCTCCTTCCCCTCTACTGTACCCTGGGGAGACTGCAACTGGAATCTTGTGTTCCCTTCTGGGCCCCTCAGTTCCAGAAGGACACAGAGCTGCTGGAGACAGTCCAGCGTAGAGCCACAGAGATGATGGAGTGTAACATTCCCCTGATGAGGAAAGGCTGAGGGAACTGGGTCTGTGTAGGCTGGAAAAAAAGAAACTTGAGGGGTGACCTCATTAACGCCGATAAACATGTGAAGGGTGGGTGCCAGAAGGATGGAGCCAGGCTCTGCTCAGTGGCATCTAGTGATAGGACAAGGGGCAGTGGGTGCCACCTGGAACACAGGAGGTTCCATATTAATATGGAAAGAAACTTCTTTCCCAGTGAGGGTGACAGAGCCCTGGAAAGGCTGTCTAGGGAGGGTGTGGAGATGCTTAGAACCTGTCTGGATATGTTCCTGTGTGACTGGATCTAGAGGATCCTGCTGTGGCGGGGATATTGGACTAGTTGATCTTTCGAGTTTCCCTTCCAATTGCAATGTTCTGTGATTCTGTAATATTCCAGACATCTGCCTTTAGGCACCCTCTGCATGTGGTATGGCTTTGATAAGACCTTAGAAGTGTGTGTCTGTAGTTCCAACTCCAGTTTTTTGCTTTCAAAGTAGTAGGTACAAGCTCTAGTACCAGACAAAGCAGTATCAGGTGTTTGTAGGTTTCCATGTAGTGATGTTTTTGTTTAAAATGTTTCTTGCCTTAAAAGAGCAACTTGGAATTTTTTTGTGAAGCCCAAGTTCAAAATCAATTGTCCTCCTCTTGTTTTCTTTAGGATCCCGTCTTCGCCAGGAAGACTTTCCACCGCGGATTGTTGAGCACCCTTCAGACGTGATAGTCTCTAAAGGAGAGCCAACAACTCTGAACTGTAAGGCTGAAGGCCGGCCAACTCCTACTATTGAGTGGTACAAGGATGGAGAGCGAGTGGAAACGGACAAGGACGATCCGCGCTCCCACCGCATGCTGCTGCCCAGCGGCTCTTTGTTCTTCTTGCGCATCGTGCACGGACGCAGGAGTAAACCTGACGAAGGAAGTTACGTCTGCGTAGCAAGGAATTACCTCGGAGAAGCTGTGAGCCGCAACGCGTCTCTGGAAGTGGCATGTGAGTAGTGTCTTTATATCGTGAGCTCCTCGTACAGTTTGTAGTTGCTTTTATGCTGTCGGCCACAAGTCCGGGAGGTAACGCGCATAGATGAGAACAGCCTGTTGTCGTTGGCCATCGGTCTTGGTCCGGGCATCTTTACGTGCGTTCGTGCAGCAGCAGAGACTGCGGAGAATGTGTGATTTATGCTGAAGCAAGGTCCTAGTCGGCGTGTAATCGTGATTGGCACAAACATGGCCAAAGGCTAATCTTCCCCTGAAGAATAATCTGATTTTTAAATGGTGGCTAAAGCTGGTTATACTGAAACTAATGTGAAAAATGCCTATCATTTAATGTAAGGTGCACTGTCTGCTTCTCTTCATCTGGTCATCTGTTACCTCAACAGAAGCAGATAGCTTCGTGGTGACTCATGTTCTGTCCTGCTGGAAACCCCAGTACATACTCCTGTATCATAAACTTGATAGAGGCCTCGTTCATTATGTGAATGGCAAGTGAAATTGTTGGCCACTTCTCATATCATCCAGAGCAGTCTGACTCTATCGATTCTCTTTGTCTGAGCAGAGAAGTTGTCACAGATCTTTCAGAGGCCACACAGCATGCCTGATTTTGATAGGGTTAGCAGAGACAGTAACTACATCCACGTAGCAGAGAAGCTCACCGTACGTAACATACGATGGGTTGCATTGAAAATGTTGCTGCTTGGTTACGTGTGTTGAGTAAACACAAGTGTGTTTATTCAGAGTACCAACTCTGATCCTACACAGAGCGATGAGGATGGCTCTGTATCTTCACGTGGAGCTGCTTTTTAATAGCTTCATGAATGCTGTCCTCCAGCTGCTTGGTTTTGCTTCCCCCTCCCAGCCCCCATGCAGTTCTTCACCTGGCAGTGCGTTCACTGAGATGTGCTAACTGAAGTAGGGCTTTTGTTTTGTTGATACGGATGGGATTTAAGCACTTGTTTGAAGGTATGTTGATTGAAAATTGTGGTGGGGAGGTGCAGAAGACCACTCTCTATTGCTGGTGCATTCTGCAGGCTTGTGTAGCTACTGCAGTGTCATCTCGAGGCTTTAATATTCTCAGAAATAGCAGAAAATAGCATTTCAAAAATATTTGAATAGTGATAGAAGCCTTAGTCACTTGCAGTGGTAAATCTTATGGTGTAGGACTTATTCACTGCTTCTCAATTGTCTGCTGAGAAGGTCTTCAAACCAAAATGAAGAGAGCTTTGACATCCACTCTAGGCACAGGTAAGCGTGTGTCTGCCAGTTCAGGCATCACGTGTTGCCTTTCAGTTTGGGTAGACCTTCAGGGATTAAGAAGACAAGTTTGAGGCAGGCTGCACTCTGGGTGTGACTCTGGATTATTTCTGTCTTAATCCACGTGATGTTTGAACTGTGTGTTGAGAAATCCTCTTATTCTGACACGAGGAGAGGCGCAGACGCTTCAGAACCTTTATTGCAATCCTTTTGAGAATCAGGCATCTCCTGTTGTGTCCAGAAGATTCCTCAGCTCTTGTACCCTCAGTCATTGAATTAGAGTGACTGTCCTGACATGTAAAGGTGTTGTGTGTTTACTCAGTGTTCACTGGTCCCTCCTTCACTGACTGGTTGGCTCCCCGTCTCCGGTGTTAGTGTTTTAACCATCGTAGCTTTAACCACATGTCATGCACCAACAGTGGTATGTGAGGCAGTAGAAGACTTTAACTGTGACAATGCTGCTTCATTGTCAGAGGCACTTTAGAGCAGGATCATAGAATGTGAAATGTGAGGTCTGGAACCGCAGCTGAAGTTCTTGCGACAGCAGCACGCACGTGGCATCAGATTATTTTGCTGTCTTCTTAGCTTTTACATGTAACTGGCTGAATTCCCAGAGTTAGTCCCTGGCAGGCTCCCTTGTTCCGCTTCAGCAGTGGTACCTCTGTCTCCCCTCGAGCCAATGACCACAGGAAGCTCTTCATCAAAGTGCATTGCTTGTTTGCTTAATTTCAAAGGTTCTGCTGGTTTTGTGTTCACCGGTTGACTTGCACTTGACTCGCACCAGATGTGTACCCTGCAGAGCACAGACACCAAAGCTACCTGCTTTCCTTTGGCTTTGAGATGGTCCTTTTACATGATTTTGGGTTGTACATCAAGTTTTCGAGTTGCTCTCAGAGAACAGATCCTTCAAGGCTTGCTTCTGTTTCTCTAAGGTCAGCATTTGTGGGCAGAAGATGGGCAGGTCTGTAGCAGCCCATTTGCTCACGGGGGAAATGAGTTGTTGCTGACAGCGTCTTGTCAGCAGGGAGTCTTCTTTCACCTGTTGTCCATGGCTGCTGAGGACTGTTGGCTGGCCTGGCTAATGCAGCGCTGTCTGTGAGAGCCAGGACAGCCGCGTGCGATCGAGTCTTGCTTGTGCTATCTGCACTGGTGTTGAAAGGGCTCTTTCCACACTCAGTCAGGCTGTTTTCATCGCCAGAAAACGGGTGGCTGTGCTTGGGTGACAACAGGGTCCTGGGTTTTTATCTGACTGTAGGTGGCCTCAGATTGTGCCGTTAGAGACAAGATGCTGCTTTCTACAGGTTGAAAATGCTGGAGTCTGCTGTTTCAGTGGAAGAATCAGTAACTGAGTTACTTTGCTATTAAATTGTCAGTCACCAAGGACATGTCTTTGCAGCTTCTGAAGGACTTATGAGAAGGTGGTGGTTTGTGTAGCTGCTAACTGTGCTCCTGTTCACACAATCAGGTGATAAACAGTGTTAATTGTGGTTCACCCTCTCCCATTTCTCTGTTGTCTCCCCACTACATGAGAACCCGTCGCAAACTCAGTGGGACTGAAAATGTTCTGTTTCCTTCATGCTTAAAGGCAAAAGTGAAGCTCTTAGGTGGAATTCAGTGATTCAGACTGTGGTATAACCCACCTTTAATGCAATAATTTTATCTTTTAGGTTTTGGGGGTTTTTTGGAATGATTCTTTGCAAGTTGCTGAAGTCCCTAAGCGATTGAGCAGCATTAACACCTTTCCTAGACACGATGAATTGAGGTACCAGCCCGTTGGAAGGCCTCTCAGGATGCTCTTAAATCCACGTGTCTCTGGAGCACGTGTGCACGATCAAGCCCAGCTATTCTTCTGCTGATGCACCCCTTCAGAAACTTCTCTGGGCCGATGAAGCTGAAGAGCTGAGACTTGGGCACTTAATTCTGCATGTTAATGATGTTTAAGTAAGCTTTTCCTCATATCGAGGTGTGGGAACACTTTCTGTGCTCAAACTTGCATCTGCTGCCCCTTGTCCCATCTGATGCGACTGACGCGAGTGCCACCAACCTCCCTGTCACCTTGGGGACCTCATACGTTGCTGTTCCAAAGTGTAAGGGTAGAAAATGTCCACAAGAAGGGTGGGGCAAGACCTGAGGGCTGCACCTGAGCTCAGCTGTGGGTCTGTTGGTACAAGGTGCTGCTGATTTCCCTGATTGCAGCCTGTTTGAGGCAGAAGCCCAGATGAGTTAACCTGCTTCAGCTGGTGCAAACCAGGTCCTGCCTCAGCAGGTCCAAGCCAGTTCCTGCTTGAGCTGCTGCAAACCAGCTCCCCTATATCATCTTTAAATAAAGAAAATCAAGCATTTCTTTGCCAGCACTGGGCAGGATCTCAGTGCTAGGGGAGTTGTGGAGCCCAGACCTGCGAGGAGTGGCAGACACAGGAGCTGCAGAAGCATCAGGTATGAGCTGGTTTTGTGCTTTCTACCATGGGACTGTTGCTGTATGGTTTTGGAGGTTTGTAGTTGAGGAAAGGCACACCTGTGTGTTCAGTTCCATCGAGAAGTGAGCAGTCTGGACTTTCACTGTGGATTTAGAACTGTAGTTTGAGCTTCTTTGAGTGTCTATGGTTAAATCCAGATTGCTTTGCCCTCTGCATTTTAATCCAAGTAGCACTGGGGCTGCCCTGGCATTAAGTGCTTTTAAAAATGCTCTTTTCCCTAAGCCTGTTTGTGTAGTGACTTGGTTTTAAAAAGAAGAGTGTCCCCCTGTACTCAGCACTGGTGAGGCTGCACCTTGAGTACTGGGTCCAGTTCTGGGCACCTCAGTACAAGGGAGACAGAGGTGCTGGAGCAAGGGCAGAGGAGAGCAGTGAAGTGGGGAAGGGCCTAGAGAATCAATCTGGGGGAGAGATTGAGAGAGCTGGGGCTGTTTGGCTTACTGATGCCTCCCATTATTCCTTCCCAAGTGAAGGACTCGACGTTTGTTTTTGTTAAGACTCATTAAATTCCTAAATTCCTCTTAGTCTGACTCTCCAGCCTGTCCAGATCTTCTAGAATAGTTGAACAACCTCTAGGTGAATCTGCCAATCCACTCAGTTTGGTGTCATCAGCAAACTTGCCAAGCAGACACTGCATTCCATCGTCAATATCATTGATGGAGATATCGAACATCACTGGACCCAGGACTGATCCCTGGGGCACACGGCTAGTTACAGGTCTCCGGCCGGGCTCTGCATTAATCACTGCTCTCTGGGCTCTGCTGTACAGCCAGTCCTTAATCCAAGGAGGCACAGACAGGGTTTGAACCCACCAGCTTTGGTTTAAGAGGAGCTTTATTTTCATGGGCTCTTTCTTTCTTCTAACATGTTGGTCCGTCGAGTTACTATTTCAGGAGGAAAAGAATGGCTGCTAATGTGAGCAGCAAACTCCCTGTGTATGTGGCAGTTTGTGCTGCAGTCTGTTTTATGGGTAGATCATTAAAAATAAATGTTCTACTCCTAAAAAAGGACAAAGAATCGTATTCAATGGAGAAAAATGTCCTTTTATTTTGGTTTTATGTATCAGACATATTTTTTTTTTACTTCATAATGCCAAGCCTTGTTCAATCTCTACTGATGCTCAGATTGTCTTGGGGGGATTTTAGGAAGGGAAGAAGGCTTGAAACAGTTTGATCTTTCACGAAACTGCCTTGGTGCCTGAAAGCCAGAAGTCTTACAATGAAAGCAGTTTTTTCTAACACACAAACTGACACGACTGAAGCTACGTGGCGGAGTTTTCCGTTGGGAGCGTCGGGAGCCGCACTTGCCGCAGTGACTGCGGTTAGGGTTTCAGTCGCGAGCGCCGGGGCACCGCGTGTAAGCAGGAGGAGAGAGCGTGAGGGTCCTCACACTGACTCAGGCTGCCTCTGATCCAGCCTGAGTCAGCAGCAGCCCCCAGAGAGAGCAGCTGGAGCCCCAGGTGTTAAATATGTGACAGCAGCTTGATCTATTGACCACTGTAAGAGGGGGCTTTGGCCTAAATGAAAATTCATGAAAAATTGATGAAGTCCCCAGATTATTTTTTTCACTTTTCCTTTCCCCCTGGTCTGCCAGTGCAGCAAGGAGAGATTAAATGAGGTGTTGAACGCTCTGGTGGCAGGGAGGCTGCGGTTCAGAGGTCAGGGGGGTCAGGGGAGGTGGGAAAAAGACCTATTTTGTGCCTTACTTTCCTTTATAAGAAAACATAAAGCTTTTCAGATTAGCTGGGGTGTTCTGCCATCTCAATATAAAAATAAAGCTCAGGAATGTTCACAAAGAAGTTCCTTTTCTGCATGAGTTAGCAAAGGGCGAGTGTGTATGGGTGGTGCTAATAGAAAACAGGAGAAGGCTCAGAGCCATAATTCAACTGGAGAACCAGAAATAGATTGAATCTTGTAATGGCAGTATAAATTTGGGCTTCCATCTTCCCGAGCCCGTGCTTGAACCGAAGTCATTCGGAGAAAGAAGAGCTCCTGCATTATTTATGTGGCAGATTGCTGGAACAGCAGCCTTCGGAGCGCTCTCCAAACGTAACGATCCTGGTTGGGTTGGATTCCCAACTGAAGGATGGGTTCATCCGTAACGAGGGGCTGGAGCACAGGGAGCTGAGGGGGGCTCACAGGTGTGTTCCGAAGCAGGCGCAAGCCCCATCTTAAAGACAGCAGGTGCTGCTTTTACAAATAGAATAGATGTGTTTTAGTGTTCAGTGAATAAATACCAAGATGTGTACAGTATAGGCTCTGCTGCGTTCTGAGCCGTGTGCAAAATGGCTGCGATGGGCTCCTGGCCATGGAGTCCATAGTTTGATGTGGGATATTCTGAGTAAGGACCAGCAGGAAAACAGCATAACAAAAGAGGAGGGAGGTGTCCACAGTCACTTTCTGCTGTCTCAATAGGTTTGTCTGCTGCTTAGAAAAGAATCACAGAACCACAGAACATTAGGGATCGGAAGGGACCCCGAAAGGTCAGCCAGTCCAATCCCCTTGCTACAGCAGGATCCAAGTCACACATGAGCAGGTCCAGGTGGGTTTTAACCACATGTCCAGGTGGATCTGGGTGATCCTGCTGTGGCAGGGGGATTGGACTAGATGATCTTTTGAGGTCCCTTCCAAGCCCTAATGATTCTATGATTCTAAGCATCTCCAGAGAAGACGACTGCACAACCCCCTTGCACAGCCCATTCTAGAAATGATTGTAGAGCTGTGGACCTAGGAGCCCTGGATCGCTGAGTCCGCTGTTTCTTTTCACCCCTGTGTTTCAGAATTTGAAGGAATTACAAAACAGTTCAAGCTGCACTTGGATTGTTTTCCCCTTATCTACAAGATCCCTGTTTCTGTTGGAAAGCTGTGTTGGGACTTAGGCTTTCCAGTGGTGAGAAAATTAGCTGTAATGTTTCAAGCGTGAAGGCAAACCTGCTTTATTTATGTTTGTTCTTGGGCTCTAGTTCTCCTGCAGTTCTGTTGTGTTTTCTCTGTAGTGTTTATAGACCGTGGTGGTATCAGTTCTCATCTTTGCTGTTGCTAAGCTCAACAGGAAAAGCTCAATTGTTCTTCTGGAAAATATCTGCTCGATCCTGGCAGTAATTCTTTGTCTACTCTAGTCTGTGTGTGTTTTCCTGAGGCATGTAGGTAGATTGTGAGTGCTGCAGCCTGGTCTAAGTGATCCTGCTGTGGCAAGGGGATTGGACTGGGTGATCTTTCGAGGTCCCTTCCAATCCCTAATGTTCTGTGATTTGAAGACCCCTATGCTGTTTGCTGTGAGCAACAGTTAATAGCTGCCTTCACCGTTCCCTGCTTTATGAGTCCTGTGATCATGTTTAACCCCTTTAGCCTTTGGTAACTCTCAGTTGCTCTGCAGTAATCTGATGCAGATCTTTTTCTTCCTCTGTAATTTGCAACAGCTGAGCGTCTACTTTACTCTAAGCCTCCCTGAGATCAGTTTTAAGGCACTTTGACCTTGCACTTTCTACTCCGCTCTGTCTAGCGTCTCCTACACTACTCTCGGATGTCATCCAGCTCCTCCTGGTCAACATGACCCTCCTGTTAGGTCCTGCTGTGCTCATTGCCCTAGTCTTGTGTGTAGAAGTAGGAGGTGGCTTTGGCATTTGAAACTGGTAATTCCTTAATCCATCTGCACCTTGCTGGATTAAGAGTAGATGGCAGAAACGGCGATCTTGGCAAATATTACCTAGAACTGATGTCTTGTGTTCCTTCCGTTCTCGCCGTGGGCTGGAACCGCTCTCATGCCGATGCACATAGCTACATAAGGAACACTGGACTGTGGTTTCAGGGGTCCCCTGTTAGTCTTCATGCTTCTGCTGCAATGCCTTTTCCTTTTTCTAAGCAAGTAGGGGGCTGAAAATCAGCTCTAGGAACTCGAGACTCAGTGTCAGTGACAATCTGTACTTGTTTCCACGTTCACCATCGGCTGCAGGGAGAATGTGCACAGATGTGCAAGACATATTGCATCACCTCTCCCAAACTCCTTAGTTGAGGTGACCTCTGAAGTGCCTGCAACAGTGAGTGATGGAGTTATTGAGATCCAGTGACACCATGACCCTGACCTCCTCGTAGCCCTGGATTCGCTCATCCATCTTCCTAGCCCCCCACAGGCTGTGATGTGCTGTGTGGAGATGGGATTAAACAAGTGTGAATAAACAAGTTCAAAGTTTTCAGTTGTGGCTGCCAACACAGAACGTCAGAAAAGGAGACATTAATAACCCGGTGCTGGGGAGGGCTGTTGTTCTGCCACGGGAACACCTGGGCAAAGCGCCCCTTCCGATGCCATCAGTTCTTTGCATGACAGGCAGTTGCATTAGGACTTCTGTGAAGGGCACAGGGTGTAGCCTGCATTTCTTTTTAGTCATGGAGCTGGCAGCAGTCAGACCAGAGGCAGATTAGATCGTCCAGGAAGGTGCTGAAAAACCTGCCATGAAAGCAGCACCCTTTGCTTGCATCACGGGGGTCAGACGAGGCGACCTCCCAGCTGACCCCAGTGCACTCCTCAGTACCTAGGACTGAAGTCCTGTGATTAGTTGGGGCTGTGATTACTTAGAAGTGACTGGAGGAGGGGGCTCTGTGATGTTCACCTAATCTGTGGTGAGGAAAAAACCGTCTGAGATGCTTTGCAGGATAATTTTACACTTTAAATCCACTATACATTTGAAACATGATGCTGGACACCTTTAAAATACAGTAGTTTAAGTCTTCCGAGAGATCCTGTACTTCTGTTGTGAAACTTTTTAGCTAAATAAACTGAACATGTAGGTACCTATTTGTGGGCAAGATGCTGATACAAGGCTGCTCTTCTGGTCGTGACCCTGGCTTAGGTGGTGTCATCTTTGTCAAGACACTGTCTCTGCCCTGTGGCACTTTGATCAGTTGACTAGTCGGTGATTAAATACATTCATTTAGTTCAGTGGGTCAGAGCTATTGTGCTAGGTGGAAAATTACTGATGGATTATCACTTTCATCACCTCTGACATCTGGCCTCAGCATAGTTCATCATCTGAGAATTCATAACACATTTGCCTGAGCAATAACATGCTCAGCTACCTGTGTGATCATGGCCCTGGGTACAGGCAGGGCTGTGCTCAGGATTGATAGGACAGATGCTGCAGACATGGGAAGGCCGTCATCCTTTGTGGTGATAAAACCACTCGTAAGTATCAGGCACGAAAGAGTGTGCTGAGGTCAGCTTAGTAAGTTACAAAGCTGTAACTCACTGGTATTTGTCTGTTCCTCTAGTGTTGCAAGAGGTAAATGTGCTTTTCAGAATTGGAGGAGCTTTAGCGTAACTGAACGCTTATGGGGCAGAACACGCGCAACGGTCTTTGATACTACTGATAGTTACTCTTTTAGAATCTGAAGTGTGTTTATTGTAGTTATTCCTCATCTTGTAGAGTGGTCCAGACCACACGGCTGGAGCGGGGTTTCAGTATATGTGGCCTTGAGCAAATAGGACTTCTAACCTGTAACCCACTGGTTTTCATAAAATATGATGAAGAGGCAGGTTTTAGGGAAGTGTTTTCTTTCTCATTTCCATTGTGATAAAGCTTCTGAGTTAAGATTATCATAGAATCCCTAGGGATTGGAAGGGACCTCAAAAGACCATCCAGTCCAATCCCCCTGCCACAGCAGGGTCCCCTAGATCAAGTCTCACATATACCACCTATCAACAAATGTCTTTGTAGAAGCAATGTCACTTTAACTCTGCAGAGGACTTAGTCATATTTCACTGAATTGCAGATTGGAAGGGACCTTAAAAGATCATCTAGTCTTAACTCTCTGCCAGAGCAGAACCACCTAGATCAAGTTGCATAGAAACATGTCCAGGAGGGTTTGAAATGTCTCCAGAGAAGGAGACTCCACAACCTGCCCTAGGCATCCCCTTCCAGTGCTCTGTGAAGAAGTTCCTGCTCATATTGATGTGGATGCTTAAGGCTGGAGGAGTCCTAGCCCGTAATTCTTACAGTCCGCAGTCTAGCGGGCTTCACGTCTGGGAGGATAATAACCTATTTATTTTCCTTTCCACACTTTATGTCTTTGAGATAACTATTTCCTATCCTTTTAAATCCTGAACGACTGTAGGATCCGTTTAATATAGCAGCTCCGTAGAGACATCTCTTAATTCCAAGGAGTTTACAAGTGTGACATTTGAAACCTGGAATGTCATGTGCAGCCAAAGGGAAGAGATGCTTTGAGTGGAGGGGAAGTGATTGATTTTTTTTTCCCCGAGAATTAAACTACAGTTTTATTACCAGTATTAAAATACGCCCTGCCTAAGCCTTCCAGTCAGTGTTTTATCAATTAACCAGTGAACGGATCATGTTCAAGCTCTGAAGTCCTTTACTGTCACTGTGAAAATAAAGCAGCGTTAAACCTTCGCAGAAACAGACTGGAGAAACAACTTGTTCTGTTGTTGTTCTGACTTCACCCTTTTAGCTGATGTTCTTCCTAGGTTCTCACTAGAGTAGATGAGAGCAAGCTATGGCTTTGGTTCTGCTACAGACTTGTAGGTGTTCCACCTGTATTTTACAAACTGTCGGCCAGTACTTCTTTATCTGAAAGGCATTTGTGAGGCTGACTAAGCCTCTAGCTGAAATAGAGCTAGTGTGGAACGCAGCTGGGAGAGAGCAGCTACCCCAGCAGAGGTACCTGGCAAACGTTCTGCTGCTCTTCTGCAGTGTTTGCCCCTTGGACTCGGTGTCTAACTTCATGTACAGCTCGTGAATAAGTTTTCCTTCTAGCCCAGAGAGACTTCACCTACTGCTTATTCTCTTACCTGTCTGCAGAGGTACCTTAGTTTCAACTGAGTGTGGTCTTTTGGGAAGTGGGTTGAATAACCCTCCTGGAGGTGTTCCTGTGTGACTTGGTCTAGGTGGTCCTGCTGTGGCAGGGGGGTTGGTCTGGATGATCTTTTGAGGTCCCTTCCCATTCCTAATGTTCTGTGATTAATATATTGAGAGGAGAAAAAATGGTAAGAAATAAGGCATTTATCTAGAGGAGATTACCCCCAGATGTGCACAAGGGCCTGCAGCACTTGAAATGACTTCTAACCCAACTTCGACATCTGACTTGCTGTCGAGTCGATAATGTCCTTTTCAGATCCCTGACTTATAATCGACCTCATTAATTCTGGTGCCTTCTCTTGTTTCTTTTTATTGACACCTGAGATGTGTTATTTTAGACAATGAATTCCAGCTCTTTGTCACGGCTCCCCGTTTCACAAATGCAGGCAGGTTGAGCTACGCACGTGCTCTTCGTGTGACAATAGTGCTGCTTGTTCACCGGGGGCCGCGTGCAGGAATTGTCAAGGTAGACCCTAGAATTTACATCAATTGTTGTGATGTCAAAGCTGCCAGATTAATATTCTTGGCTTTCCATTTCAGTGGGTACAGATAATGCAGATCAGTCTGATGAGGTTGTAGGTACACCAAACACCTCCTGCTTTTACAGCTGTATGGCCTCCAGTTTAAGGTGCTTCAAACACAGTCATAGTCATAACTGATTAAACCCTTGTAGTTTGAAATAAAAGGTGAATTTAATCAGGATAATGTTTAATTGAGATATTAAGTGAAAAAACACCACAGAAGAGTCACAAACAATGAGGATTGGAAGGGACCTTGAAACATCATTTAGTCCAATCTCCCTGTGGCAGCAGGATCTCCTAGATCCAGTCGCACAGGAACATGGCCAGGTGGGTTTTAAACATCTCCAGAGAAGGAGACTCCACAACCCCCCTGGGCAGCCCCTTCCAGTGCTCTCTCACCCTCATTGTGAAGAAGTTCCTTGCATGGGTATTTCCGTGCCTTCCTTGCATGAAGGTTCTTCTTTTCACTTGAACCCTTCATCTTTTCCAGTGTTAAGGTAGTTTTAGCTTCAGCTTCTGTGAAATAGCTGTTAGTAAACTTTCTTTCACTCTTTAAAAATATTCCCATTATATCCAGTGGGCCTCAAAACCTTAAAACTTAGTTCCTTCCAGCAGAAATGTCACTCACACATCCGTAGTGAAAGTACAGGCTGAGAGTACGTGTGCCATGGTGTTTGACATGAATGCATTTGTGTTTGGGTGCCAGTCTACCTGATTTCCAGTGCTGAAGTCTATGAATCTAGTTCAGCTACTCAGTTACTTCCCTTCCTTAACTAGAATGTGGTGCCTGCAGTTGTTTTGTGTGTCATGAGGAAACTTGCTTGTAGAATCATAGACTGGAGAGATTGGAAGGTACCTCTTCAGATAATCCAGCTCAAAAGGGAGACTGAGTGGTGACCTCATTTATGTTTATAATATGTGAAGGGTTGGTGTCGGGATGCTGAATCCAGGCTCTGCTCAGTGTCACCTAATGATGAGGGGCCATGGGTGTCAGCTGGAACAGAGGAGGTTCTACGTCAATATGAGAAGGAACTTCTTCCCAGTGAGGGTGACACAGCACTGGAAGAGGCTGCCCGGGGAGGTTTGTGGAATCTCCTTCTCTGGAGACATTTAAAAGCCACCTGGCTGTGTTCTTGTGCAACTGGATCTAGGTGGTCCTGCTGTGGCAGGGGGATTGGACTAGATGATCTTTTGAGGTCCCTTCCAATCCCAGATGTTCTACGATAACCAGATTGCTTTCTATCCCTCACTTCAGCAAGCTAAGCAGAGATTTCCTTTAAAAAATGTGACTGCAGTCTCTGCAGAAGACAAGTTCAGGAGAGCACGGTGGAGCTGAAGTGAGGCTTCCTCTTGTGCGCACAGCTTCCAGCCTTTGCACACATCTGACCCCCAAACGGCAAAATAAATGAAAGCTGCTCTTCAAAGTAATGCAATCAGTTCAAAAATATTGTGCTAATACAGTTAGGAATCCTAATTGAAGGATTTATGGCAATCCATTTAGTTGTTACTAGGTTATTTGTGACAGACAGATGCAGAGTAACCTGATTAGAGTCAGCATTGCGATGACTTGTAGCTGCAGAGGGGAACGCAGCTTGGAACTCTTGTCATGGCCCATTCTCTCAGAAGCCTTTGGAAACTGATTTAGAGGAAAATACAAGTAGATTTGCAGCTCTAGTGCTGGGGGATCTGATTTAGGGGTGAATTGCAGAGTGGGGTTGGTGGTTGGACTCGATCCCAGGGTCTTTTCCAACCTGAAGGACTCCCTGATTCCCTGTGTTCAAACCTGGGTGGGCAGTATTTTCCCAGCTTTTGTAACTTCCTGTCTAATGGTGTTCGTGTGCACCTCAACACCTGAAATGGTTGAGCAAGTCCCAAAGTGATGGATTAACACGCAGAGAGCAGTTGAGATGGTCGAAAGTGCGTGAGAAATGTAATTCATCACGTGGGGATTCCTGATCTGTCTCCAGGGTTTCTAGGGGAGGTTGCAGAAACTGTCAGAACTTCTGCTTTTAATCTGTGAGGCTTTATTTTTAACTATTTCTTCAATCAGAAGGAGCAGAATTGTTGTGATTAAAGCTATCAGCACAGGCTCGTGCAAAATATTCCAAGTGCTTTTCTACTATCTAGGAATACTAATTTTAGCCACAAACTGTCGTGATGTGGAAGCAAAAGCAGACCCAGAACTTTCAGTGAAGTTTTATTCAGCCTGAATGTGACCTTGCATGAAACTTGGAACTCCAGACAGACTGTATTAACAACTCTGATAATGAAGTGGAGTTGGAAAGTGAATGTCAAGATTTTTAGTGACTCACAGAATTATAATAATAGGGGGAAGAGAGTGGATTATTTAAAACTCTTTGGCCTCACTACTTTAGGGAGGCTGTTGAAGTGGTTTTAAAAATACTGGGCAAGATTGTTACCTGATCTGAACGGTACAGAGTCCCTGCATTTCATTTCAGTTATAGCTGTAGGTGTGTGTCTCAGATGGCCTGGCCTGATCTTGCTACCAAAAGCTACGGTGCAGCCTTCCTGGATCTGAAGCACTCAGGGTCGTCCTGGAAGGTGCTGCTAGATGACTTCCACTCGTTCTACTCAAGGCTAGATGACTTCCACTCGTTCTACTCAAGGCTAGATGACTTCCACTCGTTCTACTCAAGGCTAGATGACTTCCACTCGTTCTACTCAAGGCTAGATGACTTCCACTCGTTCTACTCGAGGCTAGATGACTTCCGCTCGTTCTACTCNACTTCCACTCGTTCTACTCAAGGCTAGATGACTTCCACTCGTTCTACTCAAGGCTAGATGACTTCCACTCGTTCTACTCAAGGCTAGATGACTTCCACTCGTTCTACTCAAGGCTAGATGACTTCCACTCGTTCTACTCAAGGCTAGATGACTTCCACTCGTTCTACTCAAGGCTAGATGCCTTCCACTCGTTCTACTCAAGGCTAGATGACTTCCACTCGTTCTACTCAAGGCTAGATGACTTCCACTCGTTCTACTCAAGGCAAGCAATTCTTGCCTTGAGAGGTCACACTAAGCATCCTGTCTATGCATAAATTTTCCTCAAACACCCAAGAACTCCAGTAGCAGGTTCTCTATTAACATTGCTTAAATCTAATTCTAGAGTTTATACTTTTAAAACCCATGAGTCTTAAATGGAGACATTTAAGACCCACCTAGGTATAGTCCTGTGTGACTTGGTCTGGGTGATCCTGCTGTGGCAGGGGGATTGGACTGGATGATCTCTTGAGGTCCCTTCCAATACCTGATGTGCTGTACATGCAGGGTAACCATGAGCTGTTTCAACTGGAAGCATGAACTGTTTTGCCAGTTCTTATTTTAAAAGTGTATTTTTCATGTCTACCGTCCATATTGCTTCCTTCCTTCCTGATCTCTGAAGTTTTTAAAGACTTAAGTTTGACTCATTGAGATGGATGATTCTAAAATTGGGAAGAAAGAATCACAGAACATTAGGGATTGGAAGGGACCTGGAAGGATCATCTAGTCCAATCCTCTTCCACAGCAGGATCACCTGGATCAAGTCGCATAGGAACATGTCCGGAGGGTTTTAAATGTCTCCAGAGAAGGAGACTCCACAACCTCCCTCTTCAGAACAGGATTTTAGGTCAGCTTTACTTTGTAGTTGCTGTGTATCACAAGCTAAGTCATTCCTTATCAGTTCACAAAGTGGCTGAGATACTGAGATTGTTCTGGAAAGTTCCAAGTGCATATCTCGGGTACGTGCCACTGCTCTGCTCTTTCTGTCATGAATCAGAAATGCTGAGATGGGCCTGTTGGGTTTGCTCACATCCCTGTGTGTCAACACTTGAGGAACCTTTCCAGTACCCTTTCTCCTACTCTCCCTAGTCAAGGCATGACTTGCTTACTAAGATTCTCATCAGATCATAATTTCATGGCAACTCGGAGCCAGAAGACAAAAGGCAAGATAGTTCAAGAGCTCATTGCTAATTTCTCTCCCAGCATAATCAAATCATTGCAGCTCTCCAGCCAGAACTTATAACCTTTAATAAGTCACTCTATTCGATTAAGAGGAATTGATTTTCTTCTACTGTGGATCACAGTGAATATGAGAAATAGGGTATCTGCTGCTCGCTTCCCTGTTGTCCCTTCTAGCAGCCACTTGTTTGCAAGGTCGGCAGGCTTTGCCAGAGAGAGGACGTGGTGTCATGAGCTGTGGTTGGTGTTAGCACTCTCACAGCTGTGGAACTGAGTGGTTATTTAACTCTGTGGCTTATGATGGGGGCAGC
The DNA here is from genome assembly GCA_013400115.1 of Rhinopomastus cyanomelas. Taxonomy (NCBI): domain Eukaryota; kingdom Metazoa; phylum Chordata; class Aves; order Bucerotiformes; family Rhinopomastidae; genus Rhinopomastus; species Rhinopomastus cyanomelas. The sequence continues at coordinate 1,325,656 of VXBP01004446.1, forward strand.
CAAACAGCAAAATAGGGTTGGCTCTGAGTTCTTCTTTCCCCATTGTGGTAACAGCAGCCTATATCTGGATGGCTTTTCTCCTGGGTGCCTTCAGGCTGCAGACAGCACAGCCAGGTGTAGATGGACTTTGGAAGTAGTGAGCCAGTTAGATGGTTTAGCTTGTATATGTTTGGGTTCTATCTGCTAAAACTGCTCAAAAATTAAATCACAGGACATTAGGGATTGGAAAGATCACCCAGTCCAATCCCTTCCCCGCAGCAGGATCCCCTAGACCAAGTCACACAGGAACATGTCCAGGTGGGTTTCAGGCGTCCCCAGAGGAGACGACTCCACAACCCCCCCGGGGAAGCCCATTCCAGTGCTCCACTCTGTTTTAACTTCTTTATAATTCTTACATAAAACCCAGCTGAGACAAAAGAGCTTTTACCCTACATGACACTGAGCTTATTTTGAATGCAAACGTGGCAGGGGGGTTGGACTAGATGATCTTTCGGGGTCCCTTCCAATCCCTAATGGTTCTATGATTCTAAATCAGAACTACATGCAGAGAAGTTTATTCTTTGGAGATTTCCAGCTTAATCTCAAAACTAAATGGTTTTGGATGGGTCACCCTCACCATGAAGTCACAACATAGCAGACCACCTTTATTTCCTTCCCAGAAGTATTCAGTGTGTGTGTGTGTCCACCTGAGAAGCAAAGGGAACTAAATGACCATTTCTGCATCGATTGCATGATCTGGGCAAATGAAGGCAGAGCTCTCAAAATCGATATGAACAGGTAGTTGCCATCACGCATAACCTAAGCCACAGCTTCTCCAGCAGGATCAATAGCTTGTGGTTAGAAAAATATGTGGTCTTGCTTGTGGTTCCTTGTTATTCTGAGTAAATGCTGAAGGTCTGTGTAGAGCTAAAAAGATTCCGAGTGAGGGAAATCACATTCCCCCTAAGCTGTTTTAATACTGAGATGACTCAGAGCTAAAACTACTACTTCATCAATTTCAGTTGTTGCTGGTTAGGCTTCAGAACACATGGCTCTCTAAATTCATGCAAAGAGAACACTCTGCAGAGGAAAGGTTCCGATGCCGGTACCACGTGGTTGTTGTGAGACCTCGTGTGTCTCTTAAAGATTGAAGCTGTTTCATGCCGTTGACATTGACTTTCCCCTTGTAGCTCTGGTGGTAAAAATGGGATTCAAATCAGCAGGTGCCACCTCAAGCAGCCTGAGTACAGCTACCAGGCACTGATTAGGTGGCAGTGGTGATGACTTTGGAGTGTCTAGAATCTACAGCCTTCACATCCAGACACAGACAAAACCGAGAGACTGGAATTTCTCAGGTTTCAGAGTACTTGGAGTAACTTGCTTCATGAACACTCTAAAGCCCTGTAAAAGTCTCCTGGTTCTGTGATCTAGGGGATCCTGCTGTGGCAGGGGGATAGGACTAGATCTTTTGGGGTCCCTTCCAATCTCCAGCACCTTAATCACAGAACATCAGGGACTAGAAGGGACCTCTAAGCATCATCTAGTCCAATCCTTCTGCCAGAACAGGATCACCTAGACCCAGTCACGCAGCAACATGTCCAGGCAGGTTTTGAACATCTCCAGAGAAGGAGACTCCACAGCCACCCCGGGCAGCCTGTTCCTCATAAGGGAGGTGTCTTGCACCAAGTAAATGTCATTGCTGCTATTCTCTCTCACATCTGGAGATGATGTTAGTAATTTTGGCTGCGTCATTAAACCAGTAGCTTGTGTGCCCTTCGTTATTTCCCTTTCCTTGTAGGATGTAATCTTCTTTGTGGGGCTCTTTGAAACACGATCTCTCCATAGGGCTGTTGAGCTGTGCCCAGTCTGCCCAGCAATGTTTATTTGTGTAGATTGCTTCCCACTTCATTATCCCGTGATGTCAGTGTTGTCTGAAAATTGGATTACTAGTGATCTTGGACTTTCTTCTTTGCAATTACTGGCAGACACTGAGCTCTTCTGAGGGTGTCAGCCAGCGCCAGCACGGCTCCAGGAGGAGCTGGCTTTTTCACTGGTGATTCCCCAGTGATGTCTCTCTTGGTGGGTTTATGAATTGCTGGTTTCAAATCCACTTAATATGTGCCAAGCTTAATCTGAAGGGTGCTAAATTCTAACTATCATGAGATCAGGTGCTTCACTGCTCATATAACCTCTTCTCTAAGAAGATGCATTGGCCATGTAGCACATGTGATGTGGACGTGTTTGACTGACTGGATGAGTTTAAAAGGTGCTTAGATGTAGTGTTGGAGGATATGGAGAAGGGTGAACTTGTAGAGCAGGGTTGGTGGTTGGACTCGATGATCCCAGGGGTCTTTTCCAACCTGAGTGACTCTGTGACTTTGTTATTTTAGTAGTAATGGTTGCTGGAAATAAAGATTTAAGTTACTGTTTTGATGCTAAAACTATCTACTTAAAACCATCCTACGTGCAGCTTCTTTCTCTTGAAAGACCCTGAAATGTTCTTGTGTGGGCCTTGTGCATGCTGTTTTGGCTCAGGGATGTTGGGATGTTGTTAGGGCCCAGGGAATAGAGTCTTAGACTAACACGGTGTTCTTCTTCAGTCTTAGCTTGACTAGTTGCTCTCAACAGCCCTTAAAGGACAGAGAATATCCCTGGGTCTAATTGTTTTCTTTCTAGGAAATCTGCCAGTGAAGTTGTCGCCTGTTTTTTGTGTAGTCCTCGCCATCACTTGAACCTTAAAGTTCTGTGACACAAATAGACTAGGAGTACGTTTTACTTGCTAGGAATTATGGAATGATGATGATACTGCCACAGAACATTAGGGATTGGACCTTGAAAGATCATCTAGTCCCATCCCCCTGCCACAGCAGGATCACCTAGATCCAGTCGTACAGGAACCTATCCAGGTGGGCTTTCAACATCTCCAGAGGAGGAGACTCCACAACCCCTCTGGGCAGCCCATTCCAGTATAGAGATGACAACATCACCAGTAGCTCATTCAATAAACACATTTTTCCCGAGTGGTAGCTCAATTGTGACATCCCAGAGTGACAATTCCAATGTCTCTTGGTAGAATTACTCCGCAGTTACGCTCTTCATACTTAGTGCTGCCTTTATAGTCAAAAGTGACCTGGAGCCTAGAGACCTAATTTATCACAGGAGCAGGACATTGCTGACAGGAGAAAAATAAATGCTGTGGTGCTTCCCGTGCCCCCTAACCTTGACCCAGAGGAGACATCTCGGGGCATGATAGGGTGATTCTGCTTCCCTGCCCCGTGATTCATGGTCTTTCTGTTACTATTACCAGTTACGAGGTCCATTACTCTCTGCTGAAAGTTGGGTTTTATTGGTGTTCACTGTAATTCATATCCTGCTAATGCCTGGAGAAACCACTGCCCAACGTTGGAAACAACGTGAAGGCACAACAGAAGAGACCAAGTCTGTCCCAGAGAGCTTTTGTACCGCTCTGTTCTGCGTGTGATCTCCTGTGCTGCCGACACTGTCGGTTACACGGGTGACGGGCAGTGGGATTTCCTTCTGAGGCAGTTGGGTTACTGTGGGTTTGTTTGTTCGTAGCACGTGGGTCCTGTGGTTAGCGCGGCTTTTAGGGATGCTTTTGCTCTCTTTATGAAGCAGATTGTAATCATATTTCAGTTTAAATTCTTACTGCAGAGCAAGTCACCGATGTCATGTAAATAGCTGAATAGTCTCTGTCTGCAGCCACGGGGCAAAGGATTGCTAGGCATTTCTTCTTCTTTGGGTGCTTGTAGAAGTCTTTTAGTTCCTTACTTCATGCAGTTTGATACCCTTGGCAGCCTTTCTCAAATCACACAGTTCTTTTTGTTTTGTTTTTTGTGATAGTTATGAACAAAGTTCAACTACTGTCCTGTTGTCCCAGGTTAAAACCAAACAGAACAAAAGGCAGCCAGGTCTTGGGATGGCTTGGAAAAAGCTTCTCTTACCCCTGTACAGTTGTAACGCTGCTCTTTGTGTGTAACAGTTCTGTGTGTAGATTGATGCACCTGAATGTGGGGTCTCCTTCTCTGGAGATGTTTAAATCCCACCTGGATCTGTTCCTGTGCGACCTCACCTAGGTGATCCTGCAGTGGTGGGGGGATTGGACTGGATGATCTCTCGAGGTCCCTTCCAATCCCTAATGTTCTGTGATTCTGTGAATCGCAAAGCTGAAAGCAAATCCTTCTTTCAAACCCTGAGCTTGATTAAATTAATTGATATTACATGTGTCACTCTAAATAAGCTTCAAAGACAATGAAAGCCAAGAAAAAGCAGTGGATGTCTGTGTGTCAGTGATGGCAGTCCTTACAAATAATCTTGAAAACACGTGTTTGGAGACTTAAGGACAGATGGAAGGGAAACCTCTGTCTGTGGAGATGTGAACAGTACCGGGTTTTGGGTAAAATCCAAGGTGCTGCTTGGTTTGATGGCCTTTGATTTCCATGGTTCCTGTAATGGTGAAGAATCCTTTCAGCCACTCGCTCAGCTGCTGTAGGCTGGGAGTGCCTGCCTGGCGATGCCCAGGTACCTCTGGACTCTTTTCCGTGGGAGTTATTCATTGTGGTAATGGTTCTGTGTGACGTGCAGTCTCTGGATTTATGACCCGTTCTTGATAAGCATGAATCCAGCCTGCATGTGCATCTTTGATAAGGTTCTAATTGGATGGCAGTGACCTTTCTGAATGTAATTCTAGGAAGAAGATTAAAAAGCAGTCCAGAAAGTGACAGGTTCGGGACAATAACGTATGAATTCAGCTCTGCTGGCAGGCATGAGATGTAAGCCCTGATAAATTAGAGGCGGGCCAGGCAGGCTTGCTGAACGATTGCTCGTTGCTGCTGCATCCTTGGGTAAGATCCCACGAGCAGCACCAGTAGTTCCATGTTTTCTCTGTACTCCAAACGCGGTGTTTACCGGTTAGGCGTGCCGGAGTCAGGCAGCTAGTAAAGTTTCAGAAGAGGCTGAGGAGAGCCTGCTGAGCATTGCACATCTGTGTTATACTGTCCCTTTGTGTGCTGGGGGAGTGGGGTATTTTTTGCCCTCATTCAACTACTCAGGTTGAATGCTTTTTCATGCTGCTTCTGCTGCCTTTCTGCTCTAATTAAACTAAGAAGTGATCACAGGACATTAGGGATTGGAAGGGACTTTGAAAGATCATCTAGTCCAACCCCCTGCCACAGCAGGATCACCTAGACCAACTTGTACAGGAACATGTCCAGGTGGGTTTCAAATGTTTCCAGGGAAGGAGACTCCACAGCTTCCCTGGGCAGCCCCTTCCAGAGCTCTGTCACCCTCACCAAGAAGGTCCTTCTCATACTGATGCAGAACCTCCCATCTTCCAGCTCACACCCACTGCCTCTTGTCCTGTCACTGGGTGCCCCTGAGCAGAGCCTGGCTCCATCCTCCTGACACCCACCCTTCACATATTGATCAACATCCATGGGGTTACCCCTCAGTCTCCTTTTCTCCAAGTTAGAAAGCCCAGGCTCCCTCAGCCTTTCCTCATCAGGGGGATGCTCCACTCCCTTCATCATCTTTGCACCTCTCTACCTATGTAGTTCAGCTCTACCTCTTCACTGTTCTCATTGACCATATTTTCAAATACATGTTTGATATTTTCCAGTGTAACTGGAACACGTGATATGATACCACATCACGCTATTGCACAGGAATTAGAGGAATGAGTTGAAAGTGGCTGCTCCTTCCTGAGTGTGGGGCTAAAAGAAACTGGATGAAAAACAAGCAGGTGTGCAAAAAACATCTTGTCTTTCTAAACCTAGGCTGTTGCACTTAAGCTGGTGAGCTGGGTGCAGATTCTGTAGGTGGCTGCCAGCCATCAGGTTGTGTGGATGGGGTGAGGGCAGCCCTGTAGCTTGT